>VZRL01000957.1:176062-190737 GCA_013397895.1 Origma solitaria
GGAGCCCGCCGGCGCCCCGGCACAGCCGCACCAGCAACGCCGCCGCCATCTTGAGGCCGCCCCGCAGCCGGCGGGACGGGGTCACGCGGCCCTGCGCATGCGCCACGCCCTCAGCCGCCTGGCGCCGGGGCTGAGGCGGGATGAGCGTGCGTTCGGGTGTCCCCGGTGAAATCCTCGTCCCCAAAACATAGCGTGATCGTTCTTAACATATGTGCCACCTCCCAAACCTCCCCCCACTGTAGTTAATTTTTAGAAAATCTTATTTCCCGTGTGGCCTTTGCATCTCTTCTCCTCGCTCACTCAGTTCTCCCGCCGTCTGTGTGAGGGACTGAAGTGCTGAGGGTTAATGTCTCAAACAACCGGCGAGCTGCAAAAGCAGCGGGCGCCTGGCTGAGGCCGGGTTTGCACCCCCCGAGGCTTGGGGTGTGCGGTGGGAAACCTCAGATCTGCGTAAGGACAGCCCAGGTGGCCACGACAAACCCACCTTTGCTCGGCAACAGGGGAGGTACCTGGGCATTCCCACATGTCATCCAGATTGTATATTAGCCCATTGAACTTCAGGTTTCAGGGGCTTCCCCATCCCTCATGGATCAAGACTGCGGCCATCACACATCAAAATTGCATCAATCAAGCCTCATTGCTGAGTCCACAGGTGCAGGAAAAATCTGTGCAGAAAAATCCACAGCACCAGAGGTTTATGTCCAAAAGGGAGACAGAGGAGTCCTGTAACGTTATTCTAATAGAGGGAGAGGCCATGGGGCATTCCCATGGGGTCTCTCAAGTTGTTGGAGGATGCAGCCTCCTTGTAATTCTGTTTTCCCAGACATGTCACCCTCTTCCTTTCCCCATTGGCTGAGGTATTTGAGAGGTACAGACTTCTCGAATGGCCTAATATATATCCCTGTCTAATATGCACCCCCCCCCTTTCCTTTTTCTTCTTCTTTTTCTCTAAGTCCAGGAATTTAACATGGCTTTGGATGAGCAACAGTCTGTGTCAATTAGTACCATTCCTCTGAAATTTATGGCTCCTCCCATTGCTTCTTTTACCTATCAGTATCTGGCTTTTTCCACAGGCAGACTCACAATTGTTTGTAAAGATACATTTCTTCTCATTCCTTTCATATCTTTCCACTACCTTATCCTTTCTCTTTCTTATAGATTTTCTTAAATGATATTTTTTATATTGTTGTATTTCTACAGATAATAACCGGAACGGTTGTATACCTCCTTTCCATCGCTCTAAACTAAACCTGCTGCATGTATATAAACACTGGTGCAACATCTCATTCAGTGCCACTTCACTCTAATCTGCCCCAAGGGACCCATCAACAAGAGCCTCAGTTACTTCACCTTCAGGGGCTGGGGTCGTAACACCAACTTACTAATTATTGCACAAACCAGAGAGTCATGAAACCTTTGCCTTGCATGGCATGGTTTCAGTGTCTAAATGTCCCCAGATCTGCTGCTGAAAGATTCCTGTGGGAGTTCATTGTCCCTGTAGAGTATAAATTTTCTTGCAGTACACACTTTCTTCAGCTTGAACAACTGACGCACTGATAGAAAACAATGGAAACCATTGTGAACTTCAATCTCCCAAGATGCTGACTAGCAGGAGGAAGTGAAATATTGATGCAATGGTGAAGTGGCTTTAGTATTTTGCCATTTATTGTTTTAATGAGCAGTAGTCCACAGCAGTAAAAAGATTTCCACAGGACCATAAAGGAAATAGTTGCTCAACTCTGATGAAGAATAACTAATAATATAGGCTCCATTTCATGTTGTCAAGGTCATCATGGGCTGTATTCAGATACAGACAAGTGTCTGAGGCATGTTTGAATAGGGAGTCTGGGCAATGGATGGCCACAGCCTCTCTGCCTGCTCTGTCCATAGGAACACAGGTGCTCTGATTGTCACCAGGTAGATGCTCCTCTACAGATACTGCTTTGAGGGGTTTTTTTATGCGTGATGTGGCAAGGAGCTCTGAGCTGTCTGCAGAAAATTTTTAAGGAGGTTGTGGAAGTAAAGGAGAAAAATAAACTTACTTCCACTGTGTTTGTATTCATAATAAAGTGGCCTGGCCCTTCACTGAAAAGTAATCTGGGGAATAGCTCATTTCAGACTTTGAAAAACCACCAAAAGCATTAAGGCCCTTCTGTCTTGTTTGGCTCAAATCTGAGTTGATGGTCAAAATGTCCCTGAACCTAAGGAGATTATCAGTTTCCTTATTTTCACATACAACAAATGATCTCCTATACCAAAGTCTCATGCAACTTACTCCATTTTCCTGGAACTGGTTTATAACAAATCCAGTGTGAGTAATCCAGAGTCAAAAGGGCAAAAGTGAATTGCGATGAGTATGAGATACGATTCTCCCTGTTCTCAGATAAGTGTACCCCCACATATTCAAGCCCACAAGGTTTACAACATTCACAGAGGAAAAAGGGCCCCAGAGATAAAGAGTGGGGCAGGCATTAGTGGTCCTGTGAGCATGATGTTCATCTCTGTTTCAGACCATAGCTGTCGTGGAGTGCTGGGATCCAGCATCATTCCTGTTCCCTGCACTTATGTCCCTCCTGCTCTGTTCGTATAGAGCTAACAGCAGCCATCAGCTTGATGTGCAACATTTTGCAAAGGGAAAGGTGGTTCCTGAGCTGTAAAACAAACCTCCCCACCCCACCATGAAGAACCAGGCTCAGAGAAGGAGGCATGGTTGGGAGCAGCTGTCATTTGCATGCCCTGACATCCCTGTGCCCCTCCTGGTAGTTCCTGTGTGCCAATCACCTGTGCATGTATCCGGTTTGAGTCAGGCTGGGTGGGGTGCTTCTGAGCTGGTTGTAAACCACAACTGAAATACACCAACCTGTGTAGGATTTCTTTTGTTTCTGTGTACTTGGATAGTCTTGTTGATAGCCAAAGAAAGCAAGGGTAATTACAAATAAAAGAAAAGAAGGAAGTGTTCTGGCATCAGTATGTTAAAAAGGAGTCATAAAAATCAAAAATTGCCAAAAGCTGGTATAAATTGCTTTAATTTAAATCTTCAGATACAAAACTCACAAGCATTGGAATAAACAAAACTTTTATAAAAGTCCTAAAAAGAAGCTACTGGGCAAATAATAACTTCGACATTTTAGTTGTAACTTACATTTTTATAATAATATATTATTAACTTTATGCTGAATGTAAGACTTTCCACTCTTACGCTCTCTTTACTTCTTTTATGGAACTGGGACAATGTAAACAAACTCAGCCTTCCTCATTTCTGATCTGTGTTATTCCCTGCTACATAGCCCTTCACAGAATGAATCTGTTCTGTGGGTGCACACACTCCTTTGGCACACTGAACTCAAGTAAAACCTTTTTACTGTGCAGGTTTTCGTCACAGTTACAAAAGTACATCAGTTTCAAAAGTCTTCTGACTAAAAAAGGTTCCGTGCCCTGCGTTAAACCCCATGTAGCTGGTAGCATCTTTTTAGAGCTTAAAAAGGGAAGTACAGTAGTGTGGGGTTGTTTTCCCTTGCTGTGCTCAAAATACAATAAAGCGTTGACAGGGGTGTGGGTTACATATCTTCAAGAAAAATAGATGCAAATAAATATGTGTAGGAGGCCACAGGTACTGTCTGAAGCCTTTTTGTTGCCCTGGGGACCAGCAGCCTGTGTGGACAGGTGGGACAACAAAGTGCAACAGGGTGTGCATGGGGAAGGCACAGCTGCAGAGAAAAGCCACCACCAACACAGATTTCTGGCCAAAATCACTGTTTTCACAGAGGGAAGGATGTGAGCCTGGCTGGGTAGTTCTGTCCCCACAATGCTCTAAGGCCACTGACACCCCTCTGGTGGCTGAGGGTGAGTGGTTTGCTCAGCCTCTTTCCTATCCCATTTCCTCGAGGACAGAAGAGACCTGAGTGCAATAGGCAGTGTAAAGCAGAGACAGCTTCACCTGTGAATAGGTTCAGAGAAGTCCTTTCCAGCTGAGCTGCCTGCAGGGTGGTGAAGGTTTAGGAGTGATGAACTCCCCGTGCTGCGCACACTGCACACAGAGAGGTTTTGCCAGGGCAGTGGTGTGCTCCTCTCCTTTCCTTGCAGGGGCAAAGCGTGTGATAGCAGAAGTAGACCACCCTACAGGAATAGCCTGCATTTCCTGTCTCAAAAACTTGCCTTTGGAAAGCACATGGCCACAGCTCCATCTTGTGACTGAACTCTCCTAGCTTGAGAGAAATGTGTGGTGATGCCCCACATCTGATGGAGGACCTGGTTTCTCTGCAAGGCCTTTCCTCCTGCAAGCACCCTGATATTGGGTCATTTTGCATGCCCACACTTTCCACCCCACGATGCCCTCAGCAACCACAGCCCCTTCTCAGGCTTCTGCATATAGTGCAGAGTCACAGCTGTACAGCTCAAATAAAAACCCTGCCCATCCTTTCTGAAAGCAAGCTTTTGAAGAAACTGCTTTAGGAGCTGTGCTTGCAGAAAAGTGAGGGGAGAGGGGAGGTGGCAGTGCCCGGGCTGGCAGAGCCACGAGCAGTGTGAGAAGCTGATGTGGCTCTGTTTGTGGTGTGGAGAAGGGTTCCATGCTCAAGCACAGTGACAGGCTGGATCAAGACCAAAACTGGCCCCTGCCTGCTCTTGTTCTGCCTGTGTAATTCTCCTGGTAGCTGAACAGGCATCTTTCATGTACCAATTACCCAGTGGGATCTTAGATCTTCCCCAGCTCACAGCTCATACTAGTGCTGCTACATTTGCATTCCTTACCAGAATTAAATCCGGTGGTAGAAGTGTGAATTTCTAGGATTAGAATTCCCTACTAGCTTTACATTTATCCTGAGTGTGTGTATTGACCACTTAAATGCAAGCAATAGCTTTGGCATTTTTGATAACATAAAAGCCGTAGGAGAAAGCTGGAAGGCCGAGCAGGCTGCCGGGACCAAGGGGCTTTTCCATAAGCTCTGGCAGTGTTTCATCATCCAGCATGTGTAGCACACGGCCGTTCAGCTCAATGGACCTGGAGAGGGACAGAGAGACTGTTTGGGCAGCTGTGCTCTGTTTGCACAAACAGCTCTAGGCCTGAGTGTAAACATTAACTCAGCCCAAAGTCAAACTAAACTTCCCTTGAGTGTGTGTGTACACACACACACACACAGAGACATCTGCAGACCTCCCTCTGCAAGGACTCGTTCAGCACAAGCACATTGAAAAGTACATTTCTTACTCTTCCAGTGAGGTCAATAGCAAAACAGGCTTTGAAAAGTACAAATTTTAATTGCTTTTTCTCCTGAAAATATTAATATTCTTCTATGCCCACAGAGCAGATCCTTACCCTGTGGATGCCTTAACAATGACTACAAAAAACCCCATAAACATACAAAGCCTGGACACGTTGCTGTAAATCAGGAACCAGCACTTAGGAAAGCAATATACCTGTGCTCGTACCAAAAAAAAAAAAAAAAGAAACAAAAAACCCCCAACTTTGGCAGCTAGTCCAGAGCACTGATGCCTGCTAAGAACAAACTTCCAAATTAACATAGAGTAAATGTCCTTGTAACTTAGCAAGCTTTCAACAGCCTGAGTTTAGGATACCTGATTTAACAGAAGTTAGATCTTACTGGAAAAGCTCAGATGAGTGAATGGTAACTTATTCTTCCCCCTTACAAACTGAACAAGGTGAGGTTTTAAAGACCTTCTAATCCTATACACAGTCTTTTCCACGGGGATGGATTACCTGGAAAGAATATTCTCTTTGCCGTGAGGCAGTAAGAGGTACTGATCCACGTGCTTGCTCGATAGGTAATTCGGTAGCTCCAAATGTTGGGTAACGTTGTAGAGGTTTAAGGCAAACAGCGTCACATCCCCTTCTTTGTACTTTGGGCTGCAAGGCAAGAGAAGGTGATGGTGAGGATCGGGAGAGAAAGAGGTTTCACTGAAATAAGGTGTGACCTTGCACTGTCCCAAATGGTGTTTGTTGGCCTAGGGGTGGCCATGGACTCAGTTTCTAGGATATTTTGCCTTTTCTGGAGGCTTACTTGAGGCTGTTCGTGCAGTGGAGGTAGACACGGAGCTTCCTCTTGTCGGCTCCTGCCAGGCCAACATGCAGCACCTTGGTACCCACCAGCTTCTTGTAGAGCAGTGACAGCCAGTAGTCCTGGGAGGCACAGAAACACACGGAAACATTTGTGTGGGTGACGGGTGCTCCACACAGTACTTAACCTAACCTTCATTTTGATGCTCATTTCAAGGGGTTTTCCCCCATAGCTTTTTGCTTTACCAAGCTTTTCACCATATCAACTTAAATTCATGCAAACACCGTAGCTAAAAGGGAAGCCCTGCCTGTGAGCAGCTGTGTTTACAAGGTACCGTAGAGTAATTTTCCCCTTCATATGAAACTCTCAGAGCTCTGTCGCAGAGAGATTGTTTGCATTTTGGAAACACCTTTCTGCAGGATACAGAGGACCTCAGGGCTGAATGCAGGCATGAGAGCTGCCCTTCCTGCAGAAAATCTTGTCCCTAAGGCACAGGTGCAAAACCAGGAAGAAGCTCCCAAAACTTTAACCCCTTTCACTAACATTGTACTTTTGAACAGGTCTCAGGGTTGATTTCTGAATCCCAGTCACAAGTGCATCCTCTGACACCCCAGGATGATGCCTCAGAGCAGGGTGATGCCCAGTGCAGACTCTTTTTTTCCAGGTCTTTTGAGGCTTTCAGAGAGTTTCTACAGCTCATCTGTCTGTCTTTGAAGTTTTCCTTGAAGGAAAACCATTGTGTTTCTCTCCTGACTCACCACAAGCCCAGGAAATTACTTTTTCTATCAGACTTCATGCTCAACCCCTCAAGGAGGTGCAGCCTTCTGACACTGCTGTGCTTCCTCATTTTTGTCCTGACTACAGCTGATGGGCCTGGGTTTGGATTTCCATGCCTCTGAAGCATTATTGGCTTGATGAGCATCTGTACTGCCTGTAGGTGAGGAGCAAGGCACATAGTTGCAGTCCAAATTAAATCTATTTTAAATGACGGAATAAAAAGCCCAAAGCAACAAGCCTGACGATGCAGCCTTGGGCATAGGAGCCAGCTGAGCAAGCAGGATGGAAAACCCCCATATGCTGGGTTTTCTTTCAGGCTGGCTCTATGACCACCCATGAAAATCACCCGTGTATCATATATATATATGTATGTAATACATTAACCCATAGTGAAACATGAGATGACTTTAGGTGCAAGGATTCCTGTGACCATCCAACCAAAAAAAGACGTTAAAATAGCTGACTTGGCCCTCCACACCCAGTGTTGCCTGTGCAGAGGAGCAGTCAGGGAGGGTTATTTACGTACCGGCAAAGGCTCAAAGTTGGCATCCACCAGGTGATAGGTCCCTGCTCCGAAGAAAACTTGTCTCATCACCACATCAATCCCCTGCTTGGCTGAAAGCCCGAGTTTGTCCAACCACCTGCCAAAAAATGAGGCAAATGTCATGCAGATGAAATTGCTGACCTCAACTGTACCCTCAACTGTCCCCCTTCCGACCAGCGTGGGAAGCTGGAAAGCAAAAATTAGTGCATGATGTTGACTTCCTTAAAATCACACAACTAATTTCAATTCAAGTCTTGCATTGATTACATTAAAAAATAATTTCAGACCACCTCTTGAAGTCCAAGCTGGTGGGAACAGTTGCTCCATTCCCCAGTTTCCAAGTGGTGGAAACCAGGAGGGGCAGCAGGTTCTCCTGGGCTGGCCAAGGGTCTGAAGGCTGAGAGAAATCATCATGCCAACAAGTTTGCCTGCCATTACCAGCCTTTGACTTGCTGGCCCACCAGCCCCTGTGAAAAGGTCATGTCTTATAAGAGGGGAAAATCTGCCTGCACTCACCAGGAAGCTTGAGGAAGCCACGTTCCTCCTGTGGGGCAGACCCCTTCAGCTGGCAAAATATGTAATTTCCACACATCTGGGACATGGTACTCACATAAAGCCAGCAACATAAGTGTTGGACAATCTGGGAGCACCTCCTCCATAGGCAGAACTCGTCTCTCCCAGCCAGACCTTCTTTTGTGGCACGGTCCCACCAACAATCTGGCCAGTGTGGCATTAGGGAAGAAGAGAAGGAGATGACAGTTAAGTTTTTTGGCTACTGAAATAATAAAACTTTGTGCTTTAACCAAAAGCTTACTTAGGATATTTGCATTTAAGGGATGACACCCTGAGATGGGATGTCACAGAAATTTGGTTCAAAAGGACTAGAAGTGGGTTTACATATCCACCCCCCCCAAAAAAAAACCAACCAACTTGCTACACATGTAAAACAAGATGAACTTCACTAAAGTTCAGGTCCCATAATTCTTCTTGTGCTGAGTTCTTGTATATTGTTCTCAGGATATTAAAAAAAAAAAAAAAAAAAAAAAAAAAAAAAAAAAAAAAAAAAAAGCAGCAGGATGACCATAAATTACATCCCTGAGTAATTACTACATCAATAAATGAGAATGTTGTAGGTATGTAATGCACCTGGCGCCATGATGGTTGCATGGAAAACTGTTGGAATTAATTTATTGTTAATATGGATAATTTTTTTTTTTAAATTCACCATGTCAGCAGCACTCAAGCTTTGAGGATCCCTGTTTATTGCTAGTAAGAAATACTGCTTTATTCTGGATTCTCTGCTAACCCCCTGGAAACTGAACATGGGAATGATTGAACAGGACAAGGCACCTCCAGGACTTCATATATGGCTGTGGCAAGGGTATCCAGCACTTCAGGGCTCAAGAAATCCCCCCTTGTTGCACTCCGTCCATTCACATAGTAACTGAAAATGGGGAAAAGAAACATAGCCAAAATTAGGGAAAAATACCACTTGTGGTATAAAACACCACTAAAAGCGTTCAGCTGATTGGTACATTTATCCACAGCACGATTTTTCTGTCCAGTCCTTTTAAATTTTTTGTTTTCCAAATGTGAAGGTATGTCACTTGTATTTAAGGGACGGTCAGATATAAATGCCTCGATGGAGGCAGAATATCACAGAAATTTCCACCAGCAGAAGTAATAGGTTTGTTTGCATCTACTAATTTAGAATAAGGAAAACATCACCAAGAGCAAGTTTCTGTAAATCTTCTCCTGTTGAGGAGTCCGACACTCCTATGTGATTACTTGCTTCGCTGTATCAAGGCATATCTTAACAATATCAGATCCCAGCATCTATCCTTCTGCTGGAATATTTTGGCCACTTAGAGGGAGCTGGAATGTCGGCATTCATATGGCATGAATGTTGCCCTCCAACATGAGCAAAGAGCTTTTAAGTCTGGTTTGTCCAAATAAATTTGGATCCCTGTGGTTTTTGCTTTACATCCTGCTATCACTCAGTTCTACCAGAAGCAGCTGAAGCCTTCCAGCCACAAGAGGAAGCTAAAACCTGATAATCCTAAATTAGTAAAGAACAGCCCAGGAAGGAGAAAAGGACAGGTTTCATGTCTTTCTAGCAGCTCAAAATACATAGATAATTCATGTATTTATACATACATATATAAAATAAGTATGTCCACCTGTTCCCACTGTTAATCTGACTGCTGCATGACTCTGGAAAGAAAACTGCCTTCACACGGAAATGACCATCAAACATGTGGAGTTCATGGCCCTGGGGCCAACTAACCCCACTGCCCCAGTGAGCACTTTAAACCTACATATCAAAGTCACTGCACAAGAACAAAGGGCCAGAACTGTGCCGGGGCTGCTTGCACTGCGTGTGGGATCTGAGGCTGAGTTACCCCATGCAGAGCCCAAAATGACTTAGAGAATAAAATCAAGGAAGCAGGAGGAGCTGCTGGCATTCCTCCATGGACACGGGTCAGCCAGACCTGCAGGGCTTTTCCTTTATATCAAGTAGACATAAATAGAGCAAACAAAATTATCATCTTGCACACGTTGCATTCCCTGCTGCTGTGCTTACATGCCAACCACCCATCACTGCTTTCGGGTCTCTGCACCAAGTAGACTCCTTGGAGGCTTCAACATTTCTGTAACATGATTTCATCTCTCATTCTGAACAAAGGAGTTTGTGGAGAGGCCCCTGACAAATGGCCGAAAGGGGTATTTGACACCCCCCTGTTCTGTTGAGATGTTCAAATAGATATTTTGTAAAGAAAACAGGCAGTAATCATAGTGGCAGTGGTAACCAAGTGGTACTTACTGGTGCCATGTGACAGAGTCGATCACCTTCCCTCCCGATTTCAGGAAGCTGCAACCAGAGGAAATGGTGGGAGAGCAGAGAGTTAGCAGTACCGGTAATGGGTCATGGCCCTCCCCACGATGCAACACCAAGCACAGTCCTTCCCTCTCTCCCCAGCTGGCAGTACTGATGGGGACCAAGATTGCCATGGCTTTTAAACAGGATTTGGACAACCTGGCTGCCTCAGCAGGGTGCTGGGAGGATGAATTGATGTTTGTGTAACACACGGGTGTATCTCCCCATGTCTCTAAAAGCCCTTTTTAGCACAGCCCTGGAGCCAGTGGTCAATGGAAAAACATGTGGACCACTGATATACTGCCAGCAGCTGAGTTTCACCTGGCTGGGTATTCAAGCCTGGAGCTCATGCATGCAGATTTTAGTTGTCCTCAGTCAAGAGGAAAAAAACCATTCAACCCCTGCCCTGATGTCTCTTTATACCCCCTGCATCTAGGGGCAGACAAGCCACTCTTCTCCACACCTGCCCCACCCCAGGGAGTGCTACTGGCACCTCACATCCCTACCTTCTCAGCAGTCTCTGCGTGTGCTTTCGGGGCTGCCCAACATCGGGACCGTAGAGCTTGGCGTGCTGGTAGAGAACATAGTTATTCAAAAGTTGGCGTAAGTGAATAAAATCTTGCCCCAGCTGGAAGCCATCAATGTGGATGCCAGACTTCTTCCTGAAGCTGTTGGGCTCTGGGGAAGACACGTGCACATCAACACCTGACTCTGTTTCTGGGGCACAAAATAGGGCAGCTCATTTCACGTGGGAAACACCAGTCCCTTAAGGCTTCACCTGATCTGGCATGGTGTGGGTGAGATATTTGAAGGTGATGAGCATGAAACCAAAACCCATGGGGATGCAGCGTGCTGCTCTCCAGCACCCTGTCCCAGCCAGTCCCCACAGGTGACATCCTGCACCTCATGAGGCATTGTTCACCTCAACTCAAAGTCCTGGTAGGAGCAGCAAAATCATCTGAATTTGCTCATTTATTGTGTCTTCTTGTGAAATCCCCCTTTACAAATTAAGACCTTAATGTCTCTTAATAAGGCATCACCTTGCCTTTATGTGCCATCATCCAAAACATCCGAAGTTACCAGCCCACACCCTGTGGTGATACTTTTCCATGTGGTGGCTGGCCTGGCTAACAAGCACTTACCATTCCCAAGCTCCCAGGAGATGTTGTACCGCTGGGAAGCACAGTAGTCCAGCAGTGACTGGGCATTCGAGCTGTCCCACTGCAAGCCACCTTTCCGCAGCAAGGCATTGAGTCCAAAGATCAGGTGAAACCCTGAGCAGTTTGCAAAGCTGTAGAGAATATCCAGCGTATTTTCTGAACAGAGGAGAAAGGAGGGGTGTTTATCTCAAGGTCAGAGTGTGAGAGTTGAGCTCTGGCCAAGCAACAATCTTTACTGCCTGTATTTGTTTAGCCTGATGCTGCAGATGTGCCAAACTCTCCCAGCCAGCCAGAACAGGTCAGGCCTCACTACACAACATCTTGCAGGTGTTGAGAGCCTCCCAGCTCCTGCAGCTAAATACTATTAAATGTGAGTGGCGAACAGTAGAAACAGAGTTCTCTGAGTGTTTTTCTAAGTAGGTGAAATATTTCTTTTTCAGTGGTTTCAGTTCCTAACAGCCCACATCCCTTTTACCATGGGACAGAGAATTGCATCCCCCTGTTTAAATCTTACTTGTAATGGTGGTGTTTTTGTGCTTTTTCCGATTCTGCTCGGCAAGAATCAGCTTCTCCTGGCTGGGCCATTGGGCCAGCAGCAGCTTCTCAACAGCAGCAAATGCAGGCCTCGAACCACAAGCCTCTGTAGGGCAGAAGAAGGTTGATAGGAATTCATTCCTCACCCCCACAGCCAGGGTCCAGTATGCAAAGGGCTGTATCCCTCAGGAGGAAGCACAGCTTGGGATCAGGTTGAGAGCCGGTTGTACACTTCTGTGAAATGCACCCCTACTTTCATGTTAACCACACAGAGAAAGAGGGCTGGCTTGATGCACAAATACATGTTATGTAAAAAATGTGTACTTTCCAACTTAAGGTGATGGAGATAGAAGGACAGGGGAAGACTGAGCTGGACTTCTGGAAGCTGTTGTTGTGGCAGTCAGACCCCAATAAACTATTTCAGCTGGAGCACCATCCGGAAACTCTGACAAAATGTGGGCAGCCATGCCCAAGGAGCAGATAAGCCATCCTGGCATGCAGTGGTGTGGCAGGGATCATGGTCCACCCTGCTGTGGGCAGGAACAGGGCAATGCTTCCTGCGCTGCCTGCCTTGTGCAGGGGAAAGTGCTGACTTCCCCGCACGGCTCGGGCAGCAGTGCCGGCAGGAGTCATAAGACGCTTTTCCTTCATGTTTTTTCTTGGCATGCAAACCAGGAACAAGCCATAACCAGAGAGGAAGGCATGAGCCAGAATCACAGGAAGTGGCTATTTAGCAAAATGCTATGAGGGGAAAAGCAGCACTTGACTTCAATACCGAGCATCTCAGGTTGTACGGTAGTGTAGGATTGCACCATTGTGCTATGGGCCACAGGAATAGATGGGATTTTTTTCATCTAAAACACTCCTTGAAGAATTTATGCACTTTTGCTAAGTTCAAAGAGAAAATACCAAGCTCAAGCTGTTGGCAGTGGTCCAGCAGGTTTGCACTTGCCCTGTCAAAGTGACAGGAGGGGAAGGCGGCATCCTCAGCCCAGCTCTCTGGCTCTAGAGAGAGAGATCAGACAATCTGTTCTCCCCAGATTATTTCTTCCATCCGTTACTTCATTTTCCTAATGAAGCCACAACTTCTGAGCTGACCTTGACTGCCTCCCAGGCAGTGGGGCAGCTCCTAAGATTGCTGCAGGGAGCAGAGGGCAGCAAAGGGAGAGCCTTAGCAGATGCCAGGGAGGATACCTGTTCCCCCACATCCTTTCTCACTTTCCCACGGCTGGCACAGCTCTTTCCACAAACCATGCTCAAAGTCCACAGATCTCCCCTCCATGGATGATAGGAATGCTAGCCCTGTGGAGGACCCCCAGCACTGCTGCTGTGCCCTTGCAACATCTTCAACCTGGATCAAGGTCCCCTCCAAAACCCAGGATGCTTTTGAGTCTAACACATTGATGCCCGTTTTACCTTGCTGTGACTGAAGCTCCCAGAGGATTTTTTCTTCCGAAGTTGAATCCTTGTTGGGATCAAAGACAAGGAAATCTGTTGCAGTGCCACCAAACCTCAGGAAACCTGGGGACAGGGCTGTTGCCAGGGCATGCAGTTTGGAATTGCTGAGGAAGGAATGCCACGAAACAGAAAATGACTATATTTATGCAGACTGTAACTTCAGTGTAGAGACTAAATATGGCAAGCACTTTGAAGAATGTGCTGCAGTAGGTGACCTGGGACTGCCCAGGGTGCTCCTGATGCCTTGCTGGATCTGAATCCCAGCCCACTGCACGGTACCAGAGGGACACTGATGGACAAGTGAGCCAGGAGAATGTCTATGAGGCAGCAAGGGGAGGACATGCCTGAGAGAACATGGTCACAGGCAGGGAGTCAAATCCTGGGGGCAAAGTAAAGCAAGATTTCAAAACAGGTTTGGGTTTTTATGTCCTAAACATCCTCCTCTCCTAGATTTTTTGGTTTTGTTTATGCAACACCAACACAACAGTCCTGTGAGAAGGTGGGCACAAAACTGACTTTATATCATCAGTCCCAACTTCCACCCACAGCAGCCAAAGTGAATCGCCTTTGTACCCAAGGGAGCTTTAGAGCCCCCGCTTGGACAAGTGTTAACTTTATCAAAGCAGGAGTACAATAGAACACAACTCTGCCTCTGTGACTTGCTCACACCCCGAGCAGGATGTGCAGCACCGACACCCAGCCTTCACTGGGGGAAACTGTGAGGCATCGGAGGGTACCAGGTATGCTAGGCACTATCTGCTCCTGGTGACAAACAGCAGATTAGAGGCCACTAGGTACTTCCTGCTCCTTGTGGTGGCAGGGCTGGCCTCAGGCTCACCCCTGTGGGGTGCGTGGTTGGGACTGGAGGTGGAGAACCTGAGCGCTTCCTAGTAAAGCTGGTGACATCTTTGTCACCACCTCAGTGAGAAGGAAAACATGCAAGTGGCAGTAACAGGGAAATCAGGACTGAAGGATCCATACATTTTTGAACACTTTAATGGATGGTGATCTGACCACTTCCCTGGGCAGCCTGTTCCAGCCTGTTCTTCACCCTCTCAGTGAAGAAATTTTTCTTAAAATCCAATCTAAACTCCCCTGGTGCAACTTGAGGCCATTTCCTCTCGTCTAGTCACTTGTTACCTGGAAGAGACCAACCCACACATCACTACAACCTCCTTTGCGGTGGCTGCAGAGAGCGATAAGGACACCCTGAAGCCTCCATTTCTCGAGGCCAAACAACCGCAATTCCCTCAGTTTCCTTCTCCCTTTTTTTTTTTTTTTTTTTTTTTTTTTCCTTTTCTTTCACACAT
>VZRL01000957.1:191182-220545 GCA_013397895.1 Origma solitaria
CATCCTCCGCTCCCGGCCCGCCGCGCCGCCGCCGCCGGCACCACCCCCGCGGAGGGCGGGCCCGGGGCCGCAGCGCTCCGCTCCCCGCCGGGAAAAACCGGGCTGGCGTGAGCAGGACGCTCCTCGCCCTCTGGAAGGGCTCCAGCAGCATCTTCGAGCCTCAAATCAGCGCCAAGGCACCCGAAACCCGGGGTTACCCAAACGCCTCAATCATTGCGAAATGAACCTGTGTTTCCAGCTGGCTCCTTTCCTGCTCACACCTTTGCAGCCTTGCAGCCGCCTCCTCCAGCATCCCGCCCTGCCCGAGCGGCCCTGGGCATTGCCGTGTACAGCCAGCGGGCTGGAAAATGGCTACAGGCTGCATGCCGCTGCTCCAGGGCTGAGATGTCAGCCTGGCACCCCGGCTATGGCCTCCACTGCGGGAAACCGAGTCACAGCCTCACATGGCCTGTCAGGCTGAAACCCATCTCCCTGCTACCCTGTTGGAACAAGTGTCTTTCTTAATTACACACTCATGGAACTTCGAAATACTGTTACAAAAAATGTTCAGGCATGCTCTGGGTCTGCCCCCCAGCTGCTCCCTGCAGAGTCCAGCCTGTGCCTAAACTCTTTTTTTGGCAGCAGCTGGACTTGACAGGGAGACCTGTTGGGGAAGAGCCAGCTGCTGCCACAGAGCAGGAATGGCTTAGTATCACAGAATGGCTTGCGTTGTTCTGAACCCCCACCATGGACAGGGACACCGTCGACTAGACCAGGTTGCTCAAAGCCCCATCCAGCCTGACCTTGAACACTTCCAGGAATGAGGTGTCCACAGCTTCTCTGGGCAGCCTGTTCCAGTGCCTCACCACCCTCACAGTAAAGAATTTCATACCAACATCGAGTCTAAACCAACCCTCCTTCAGCCTAAGACCATTCCCCCTTGTCCTATCACTCCATGCCCTCGTGAAAATTCCCTCTCCAGCCTTCTTGTCATCCCTTCAGGTACTGGAAGGTGCTCTAAGGTCACCCTGGGGCCTTCTCTTTTCCAAGCTGAACAACCCCAGCTCTCTCAGCCTCTCTTCAAAGGAGAGTCTCTCCAGCCCTCTGATCACCTTCGTGGCCTCCTCCGGACTCGTTCTAACAGGTCCACATCCTTCTCATTTTGGGGGGCCCAGAGCTGGACGCAGTACCACAGATGGAGTCTGGAGTAGAGGGGGACAGTTATCTCCCTTGACCTACTGCCCCACTCTCCCTTTGATGCAGCCCGGAATACAGTTTGCTTTCTGGACTGCAAGGATGTTTCTATGTTTCTATTCGCACTACTGAAACATTTGCAGAGTTTTTAAACAGTTACACTTAACACCACCATTACATTTCCCACCTGCATCAGTTCATCCTGAAGCATCCATACTAGTTACTAAATTTGTTTTCAAAACGATTGTCTGCTGGAACAGGCTGCACATCTGTTACTTTATTTGGGAGCTGCTCTTCCCACACGCACCAAAGTTGGGGCATTTATCAGTGTGGCTCAAGTGCTTGCCTGCCTGGCCCTTCCTGTTCCTGCTTACTCTACATTTTTGTACTGTTAAGTAACTCTCCACCGGAACTAGAAGAACTAGACCGAAAGAACTCTGTTCTTGATAAACACATCCATGGCCCTGCCTAAAAGGAAATGTCAGTGACGCTTCTGACTGACACAGTATCTTAGTCAGGGGAATGCTTCCTACTTTGGGGGTGCAGCGCCAATTATATGCCTACGCCCCAGGAAGGGCTGGGGTGACTATCCTGCCAAAGAAGCAGCTCATCTATCAGCAGGTGACTGGAGTGCCATACAAACTACTCAGCCCCATGGGTACACTAAGGATATGAGAATGTAGTGCAGTGTGTGAGGAATCATTGCTGCACACCTAGCTAAGGTTGTTACTACAGGTACAGGAAAGGTCAAGAGCTGTCAGGCAAGATGCAGCCCATGCACTTTTTTTTCTATTGGAATTCTCTATTTCTGCCTTCATTTCTTTGATGTTCTTCTTTGAGAAGAGGCACTTTGAGACTGGCTGCTGTGCTGTATTCCTCACAGCAAAGGCACAAGGTGCATGTTTCAAATGGTCAAGGGCATGCTTTGGATTCAGTTGCTTTGTACAAATGTGTGTATGCAAAGTCTAGCACATGTTGTGTTTTTAGCAGCCTGCAAAACCTTGGAGCTGGAAAACAATGCCTCCAGCATTAGCTTAAGAGCTTGACAGACTAAATGAGAAGTGGCAGCTTTTGCCTGAGCATTTTTCACATGATTTTATACCCATTTTTTAATATTGCAGAGTAGGGGAGATCAGTGCAGATGTATTTGGACTCTCATGGAAATTAGGACAGAATTTGAGTCAAGCCCTGTGAGCTACAAGGGGAGCACTTAAGAACTGGGACTAGGCTTAAGCCCATTGAGTGTTACTGGAAGCCAGCTCCAAACAAGCATCCCATCCCACTTCCTCACTCCACAGAAAGCCTAGCTCCTGCCTTGTGACATTCAAATGCTTTGGTCTCACAGTTCCTATCAGGCAGTTCTGCTTCTCCCATGCAAGTGATGCCATTAGACACACTGTGATGACTATGTTTTTGTAACTAGAAAGAGCTAAAAATAAAACCTTCCAGGAATTTCAGCTAACAGCTATGGCACCATCCTATTGCTAACTGGTGCCCCACTGCTGTTCCTAGGCAAGCACCAAGAACTGAAATATTTATATGTATATCTATATATATCTCAGTGCTTTACCTTGTGCATATTAAGGGAATTCAGAAGGAAAGAGCCGGCTGTATAAAAGGCAAACAATTCTTGTAACACAGATGTTTGGGCAGATGAACAGAGGTGACCTTTGTCAGAGTATTGCTGTTTCTATATAAAAAGCCTTAGGAAGATGAAACTAAGGTTAAGGTGATGCCAAGAAAGAATGGAAACTGTAAAAACAGAGATGTCTATCATGGTGGTTTTGTAAGCTATCCTTACTCCCTGCTCCCAAACCTCAGCTAGACCTTGTCCCAACAGAGCACACAGCTCTGAGCACTCCCAGCTGGTTTTATTTCTGAACCCAGCTGGTTATGGGAGTCTGAGATGGTACACACTGTTTATTCAGAGATGGAAATGACACCTTGGGTCTACATTTTAGCAGTTCTCTTTGAAATGCACATGAGGTGAAATGAAGCTTTAAAAGGAAGGACAAAGTGAGAGCTAGGCAGGACTAACTCATGTGGAAACAACTTTCCAGAACACAGGAACACAATAGGCCTCATTCACACAATGAAAATTAACAGCTAAACGTTAACCTAAACCTGACCCTCTTGCCAGTCCTTTCACAGAGACAGTTTTCAGTAAGTTATGTACAGGGACTCCTGAAAGCACAGAATTATGACTCAGGGGAAGGAAGAGAATCACACAAACACAAGAACTGGTCTATGAGGGCAAGTTGGAAAGTGGAGTGAATAGATATAAAATCTAAGAAACATGTTCTGAGGTTTTAGGTCAGAACATTACTCTGCAACTGAACAGACTTGCACATGCAATAGCTCTGATCCAATTTACTGTGGGTTATGAATACATAGGCAGAAACATCCTACAGAGCATATTTTTATTATCTACTTTAGCTTTGGGGCATCTACCATTATTTCATATGGAAATAAGATAGATTCATCAATGTTGCTTCTTTCCCTTTAACACAGGTCTCAGGATACAAACATCCCTTTGAAGAAAGTGAGAAATGTTTGCTTTCCAGAATATCTTGAACTCATCCTTAGCATAAGCTTTCCCATAGCACATCCACCCATAAGACACTTACCAAACCAAGGCATACCTGTTCCAACACCTGCATGTTATAGATGTATATTTTATGAGGCCAGTACTGTACTTGAAACTGAAGTACCTCGGCATCATCTGGCAGCACAAAAATACCACGAGCAGCATCTGTTATATTTCCTTTTTTCCCCTGTCCCATCTCAACCCAGGGAAAGGTGCAGGTAAGAAAGCTTTATGTGAAAAGCATTTAATGATACATTAATACATACTGCAGAAAGAAAAAGCAGTATGAAATACATGTACAGCCTTGCCTGATAAGCTTGATTTCAGGAAAATAAGACAAGCTACGTATAACAAAGTTTCAGTGCAAATTAGTGCAGCTTCATTTCACTTCTGATGTTCTCAAAGGTCACAGAGAAATCCTTGGGGGAGTTGCACTCATCCATCTGGCCGAGCACGGCCTGTGTAAACAGAACAGCAGAGACAACAAATGCCAACCTGTTTTTCTTTCCAGACCAGCTTTATGCAGATCTAAAACCACTCTCTTGTTTCAAACCAGTTTTTCCTACCATTTTCACAGGAACTCTGGCATTTGTAGGGAATACTTGACTTTATTCCTAAACATGTATCTCATCAAAACTGATATTGCAGCCATGCTGGGTGTTACAGTCATGTGCAGTGTGAGGGCACATTTAGCAACTGTCAGGAATTATATTTTCCTGCTGTGTCCCTCTGCTATATAAAATTAAATATATAAAAATGTACACTTTAATTAGCATGCAAGTACAAATATCGTGCAAAGTATTGTGACAGAGGTTTCTGGCTCATTAACTACTCTCTTGTAAATGTAGTAATTAATGGCTTGTTTCTGTAAAATCTTTTATTGCAATAACTCAGTACTCAGAGTGAATAATACACTAACTTGCTCTTTTGTGATGTTTTACCCCAAAATCCAAGCAAGAGTATCAAACTTTGGAGAAGCACTGTCAAGCATCAATAAAACTTTAGGGCAGCTGAGTTTTCTTATGTGGGTATTACATCAACTGCATTTTGAATGTAACACAAATAAACCAATACAGAATTTAATATTATACTTCGGTTAAAAAAAAAATCTTAATTAAAAGGGCAAGGCATTAAGAGATAGACTTACATATAGCCTCAAGTCATGGCAAATACTAATTCTGCCCTTGAGGCCCAACCATTTTTTTCCGTGTTTCCAAATCCAATTTTGCCTTAGGCACTCAAATATCAGTAACAGGATTCCCCTGTGGGCACTCAATGTACCAGTGGAAATTAATCACACGTCTTCTAAAAAGTGCTGGTTTGAAATTCCTGACCTGGTTTAATACTGAATGCACTCAAATATTGCACTTATCCAAACTGTGTAAGCCACTATGAGGTATCACAAGTATGGATTTAGAGGCATTGTTTCTGTTAAATAAAGGCTTATAAAGAATTTAATAAATTTCTACCTATGGTTGCTCTCATGCAACATCAAAATGAGCAGTAGAATACCAGCATTTTCATTGGTTTTTCACCTTAACCCCTTTCAGTCAAGCATTCTGTATCTAACATCCTCATTAGATTTAAAAATATTCCTGTTTATTTCTAGAACCCCAACATAATTAACCTGAGTATCAAGTCCACAGTTTAGCTAAGGTTTATCATACTTTACTGAGAAGACTCACCCAATTTTGCACAGAAATGCCATGTTTAGGTGTGTCAGTACACTGGCTACCATAATTCAAAACTACTTTCATGCCCTCGTGAGACCCCGCCTGGAATACTGCATCCAGGTCTGGGGCTCTCGGCACAAGAAAGCCATGGACCCTGCTGGAGCAGGTTCAAAAAAAGCCACCAAGATGCTCAGGGGGCTGGAGCACCTCTCCTACAAACAGGCTGAGAGAGTTGGGGTTGTTCAGCATGGAGAAGAGGAGGCTCCAGGGATGATAACAAATGAGGGAGAGAGAATTTTTAGAGGGGCAGATAGTGATAGTACAAGAGGGAATGGCTTTAAACTAAATGAAGACGTTTAGATTGGATGTTAGGAAGAAATTCTTTACTGTGAAGGTGATGAAGCACTGCCACAGGTTGCCCAAAGAAGCTGTGGATGCCCCATCCCTGGAGGTGTTCAAGGCCAAGCTGGATGGAGCTCTGAACAACCTGGTCAAGTGAAAGGTGTCCCCGCCCATGGCAGAACTACCAGAACTTGAAAGGGCATCTCAAAAGTCAGTTCTACAAGACTTCATCTGTATTTAGTCTTCACATTTAAGCAAGAAATTAAAAAACCTTTACTTTTTTTTTTTTTTAAACTTTCTGTTTGGAAGACTGCTTCAGAAGCATCCTGAAAGAATTATCTCAGGGAATTGCCAGAGGCTGAGTATGAATTTGGTATTTCCATTTCTTCAAAAGGCTTAAACTAGGCATCATTTACAACTGCCTGCCCAACTCTGGGACAACTTCTGTATTATGAATTGCAGCTCTATTTCTCTCCTTCCATTAGCTACACCTGGAGTACAGAGAACCCCACAAGCAGGAATTTTGTAATAGCTCACTCAAGTGCATGTATCCTAAAGGGACTATCCAAGGATATTATTTAAGTCAGCTGTGAGCGTAAACTCCCAGCAAACGTACACACCAGGCAGTCAGACCAATCCCCAAAGCATTCCTAGGGCTGTGTCTAAAACAGGAATGAATTAAGATGATCCTACCCTATTGCTCAAGAAGTTCGTAATCCAAACCCTCAAATGAAGTCAACTTTCCAGGAAACATTCTGAACTCAGAACTCACTCAAAATTGCGGCATACAAAAGATATTAAATATTTATTAAATTACAGCAGCTTTAAACAGGAGAGCTAAAAACTTTAAAATATCCAAATTTTGGATTCATGATTTTTCTTCATGACAGTCAATGGATCCCTGGGATATCTGTTGGCACCTTTAAGAGTTCTTCGACTTCTTCCTGTAAAGCCTCAGCTTTTTCACTCAGCAGCATCTACAATAAGGAAAAACAAAGAGAGAAAAATTAGAAAACAAACACAAGCATTTGCTATAACTGTTAGATTAAAACGCCAACATTTCTTTCCAAACTTGCACCTGGGTCTGTAAAAGACTTCCGCTGCTGCTCCCAGGACCACAGTATCTTTGCCTCAAAGGACTAACATTTTCATCAACATTTATTTACTGATTAGTGCACACATGTATAAAAAAGTAGTCACAAAAAAATTCATACAGCACACAGCCGCTTTTCTGGATTCTGCCATCACATAATACACCAAATTTACAGAGCATAAACAGTTTTGTTTGGAACTGTTAAGGAACATTTTTAACCTTAGACATTTATTTTCCATGTTGGAATAAACATTTTTAAGTTGTGCCTGCCAAGCTGCCAACGTTTTCCTTTCATGGAAATTTCTTACTACAGCATTTTACACCAGACATACAGGACTCCTGATACCAGCAATTGTTTAATCCATTGCCCTGAACTGTTGTTGCTGGCAATTGGAGAACAGGACCCCATGCAAGCACTCTTCTAACTTCGCAGTAAGAGAAAACTCAATTAATTTAATACCTAAGCATGAGACTAGGCCAGATTGCTAGATTTGGCATTGATGTAGAAAAGGAATCTGCATCTATCCCTTTCTTTTGGCTCCCATAGCAGAAAACCTTCAAAAAAAAAAAAAAAACAAACGGCAAAAGGTCTACAGCAACATGAAATGAACATGACCTTTTAAGTGCATAATGCCCAAAGTTAGTATGTTAACTTCATGAGAATTGAGAAACCAAGACTTTCTGACTGACTCATTTTTACACCAACCACCCATCCATTTATTCTGGACATTCCTTTACTTCACCAACAAGCTGGCTGTTTTAGCAGAATCAAACATGAAGCCAATACCATTGCAACAACAGATGATGAATGGAGATAGAGGAGAGAAAATACCAACCACTTGGTGAAATATTTCCTGTATTTTTTGTTTACATACAACGCAGTGTTTGTTACAGAACCTGCACATTCAAAATGGAAATGAAAGGAAAGAATAATAGGGCATCACAAAAGTAACCTAAATAGGTGTGGTTAACCCTATATCTCATTGGTTTCCATTTCTACAACCCTGAAATTCCTATTATTTTGTCACAACTACCACTAGAACTTCTGCAAGGCAAGTTCTGAGATATTAGGAGAATTGAGATTCAGGACAGAGACCAATGTAGTCACTTAATTCACACATTTCATCAGACGTCAAGCATTTTTGCCCTTTGCTTCCCCGCTGAAAAGTAGCACCACTTGGCACTATCCTGGATACAACAGATAAGTACAGATCAGTATTTGGATCACAGACATGCACTAATGCCTTTGCTAGTAAACAATCTTTCCCTTTTAATGTCATTCAAACATCCACTTTTGACACAGCAGAGTTCTGAAGCAGGTTTATACAGCTTTCATTCTAACTCACTTTTGCAGATGAAACAATTTGTTTGGCTTGACGTCGTGACAAGTGCTCAATCATCTTGACCAGAGTTTCTGGATTTGCATTAGCCAAGTGTGCTAAGGTTTTGTAGCCTGCACTGTAAAGCTGTTTTGCTCGTGCCTGAAAGTACAAAATTCTGTTAGATTACTAGAACAGGCAAAAAGAATGACTGCTAAGAGCCAATCTCTATACCAACCTCCAACATCTCCTTCTGCATATCAATCCAATTCTCTTTTTCTCTTTCTAACATGAATACTCACTGAGAATCTTTACTGCCCAGAAGCACAGCTTTACCACTAAGATTTACCTCCCCAAGCAATCCTACCCAGCTCTTAGGAACCTATTTTTTCTGAGTCTAGCTCATACCAACTCTGCGGTCTCCTCTTGTTACCATGTTTACTGCATGCGCTGTCACGGACAGGAATGAATCTACAAAGAATGCAAATTCTTTGCAGGTGTCTGTCTTGTTCAGCTTCTCATATTAAAACCTTACTGCCACTAAATTCAGTGGCCTTCTACAATGACAAACTGATTCTGTAATAGACTGGACAAACAAGTTAAATCATTTTGCGAAGAGTAGAACCTTGAACTGAAGCCCCAAAAGAGCTTTTGTTTTAATAGGAGTCTTTGATTCAGGGACTGGTTAAATTTCTTATTTAACATACATGCAGCACTGCAAGTGATTGGAAAAGCTGAAGTTCCCAAGAGGACTTTGCATATTTCTGTAAGGATCTTCTAACTTAAATATGTAAATTCTTATTCTTCTTCACTCCCATGAACTGAACAATCCTGACCACAAAAGAAACCTGGACTGTTTTCCAACCGAGTATACCGCTAAATTATTGTCCAA
The DNA here is from genome assembly GCA_013397895.1 of Origma solitaria. Lineage (NCBI taxonomy): Eukaryota > Metazoa > Chordata > Aves > Passeriformes > Acanthizidae > Origma > Origma solitaria. The sequence goes on from VZRL01000957.1 coordinate 200,262, forward strand.
ATACAGTGTTTCCACAGTTGCTGTGGCAGCAGCCCGAAGAAAAACATTGGTTCCAGCCCCTATTTCCTCAACAGACCACTTTTCCCCCAACCTTGAGACTGTTGTGGAATATCTGCATTATGCTGAATTCCCAGTAACAAATTAGCCTTGTCTTCCAGATACACTTGAAAGGCACAGCAACATTTAGCACACAAGTTTCTATTGAAAAGTTTCATCAAGCCAGGTTTACTGACCTCTTGTATCCCTGCTACCTCCATCAGAGGGATGAGTTCCGTCTTAACACAGTATGTCAACTGTTTGGTAAGCTCTGTCAGCAAGGCTTTATAAACCCAGAATTCTTCCAATTCCTGCAGAGACAAAGATGGCTAAAAATCAGATCCAAAGTTATGTATTTGGAGAATATGAGTGACAAAAGCTCTGCTATGGCAACAAGCATATATTTGGCTTTTTGATGGGGGAAGCACTATTATTTCTAGTTACCCTTTCAGAGGTGTTGCAGAGGTGTATTAAGCACTCTTCAGCTGAACATGCCAAAGTTGGGGCAGTTCTGAAGGATAAGCAGTGCATTATTTCAATTATTTCACCAACAGCACGGACACTGATCAATGAATGCTCTGTACAATTTGTGTATTTTCACATTCTCAGTGCATAAACCTTACTTTTATTATCAGAAATGTCACTGTATGAGCATGCACTTCTCAATAGGAAAAATAAGTCTGAACAGGAAAGGTTAAGAAACATTTTTGCACAGGAAAGGTGAAATACAGCACCTGGTGAAACACAGCACTATTTGGTTCTAAAATAAGAGAACAAAACTCCAGATTTTGCACAACCAAATCAAAAAGAATTTATTTACATTCTTCTAACACAGTACCTCACAAAAATGTAGAAGACAGGATGCAAAGGAAGCAGCAGAAGTGAGGAGATTTTGCACATATCCTCGGGACATGTTAAATTTCTCTGAAACACTCCAAATATTGGTCTCTTTCAGTAGGGTAAAAAGGACAAATGTCAGGTAGAGTCTGTTCACCACAGCATTGTCCACATTCTAGGAATAAAACAAGCTAGAATTCAGAGCCAGTATCACACTGCAGCTTTTTGTTAGTACTACAAGGCAATTCTTTTCATCTTTACTCCTGTCACAGCTCTGAAACATTTCTATGTTATACACAAAGACAATAAAACATTAAGAAAACCAACCAATGAGGTTAAAAGAACTTTAATAATCAGAACAGTAATAAAGAACACTAGCAGAAAACTAATATAGAATTTGTAAATAATCAAATGAAATTACTAAATTGTCATCTCAGGTATGAGAAATCTCTAACCTACCTTTCTGATGGCTTGTCCAGAAGCCTTTTTTGTAATAAAGCTTTCAGGTACTCCCACAGTATCTGCTACTTTTTGCTCTGTTGCACTTAGCTGGTTGAACTGAAATAAGATTTTACAAAGAACTTTCAGATATTTTGTTCTCTTAATACTATAGGAATCACAAGTGTATTATTTACAGTGAAACAATGTTTTTCAATATCTCTATAGAATCAGTAGAGTAGTACTATAGTCACTAGTCACAGATCTGCAGCTTCTTTGCCTACTTGTCTGAATTATCTGTAACTATCCATATCTGAATGCCTCATTTTAACAAAATTAAATAGATTTTAGTGCTCCCCCAGTAAAAAAAATAGCATACTTTCCATCAAATTGTTACCCACTACATGTTCTCTGTGTACAAACCCCCTGCAAATTTAATACACAGGATTACTGTATGCCACAATGCATGTTTGCTAGCAAATTCTCACCTGTCTCAAGTATATCATCCAATCTGGGCTACAGGTAGAAGTCATATCATAGGGAGTTGCCAGGTATAGGAGATGAAGATTGCTCTCAAGGATCAGCCCCTCCAAACCCTTCTTCAATTCTCTGTACAGACGATTGCAGTATGCCAAGTCTATAGAGCCTAAAATGAGCACACAGGCTAAGAATAAGCATAATTATAAAGAGGCACACAGAGTTAAATGTAGCACATTTTAACACAGAATCAGCATTTTCTTTTTCTTCCACAAAAGCTTGCTATGCCATCTGAACTGAAGAAAAATATCTGTACACTGAATAACTGTTCTAGCCTAACATGAGCAGTGAGGCAAAACTGAGGAGAGGCAGCCACCTATTTCCATGTATGTTCATTCTATGTGGTTTTGGAGTGCTTGTGAAATGCCTTGGCTTTAATGAAATCCTGCAATAATGTTGTAGATTGAAGGAATCCTTCAGATTTATCCCATTTCAGTCGCATTCCATACCCCAAAATCTTTACACTATGACAGGAAAACAGAACTTCCTGATATATAATTTTTTTATTACAATTGGTCTACATGTCATAGGCATTCCCTCTTAAGATCTGCAAGAAATCCTTCTGTTTACAACAACCTGTTCATAATAATTAGTTATAAAACAAGGTCCTGAGCCACTTTGATTACCACTAGATTAAGTCTAAGTAGTTTTTTAGGGATATAGTTCTGGTTTTGTTCCCACTGGGAACAATACTATTAAACTTCATTCCCATCACATTCAGTCATGTGTTACTTAATTTCCATTTTCAGTCCAGTACATCATTTAGTAAAACTGTTTCTCTGCAACTTATTTTTCATTGCAGTTTAATAAGAAGAATAAAAAATAAGAAGAACAAAAAAAGCCTTACCCTTATATGTAGCTTTACCCAGGGGTGTGATTGTCAGTGTACATTTGGAATTGTGATCCTTCTCCGCTATTCTTCCCTTCAGAAGTCCTTTTTCTATTAGACTTTCTAGCCCATCTTTAATTATCTCTGAGAGGCTCTTCTCTTTAGACAGCAGCTGCCGCTGGACACCCAGCAATGTACAGCACATAAAATCATCCACTTCTTCATGGGTAACTGCTATCTGCATCAGTTTGGGAAGTGATTAGCATATTTAAAGTTACAATTTCACGCATTTAATAAGATACAGGAAAAAAATACTGAATAAAGGAGGAGTTTGTGTTTCTATAGAAATACATCCAAACAAACAGAATGGTAGATACTCTGCGGTGGATCTGATGGGACTGCTCTCTACCTGTTCTATTATTCTAGCTTATTATCTTCTATTATTCTATGTTAATTTGTTTGCACTGTTTCTATTTGTATTTTGAATCAAGTATCGGAAATAGGAATATTCATACTGTATTTTATAATACTGTAGAGAGAATATTTGCTTTTACACAGAAGGTAATTGTTGTGTTACATGATTACTTAATAAGTGAGTTAAATGAAAAGATGAATCTAATTTTTGCCCTTATCTCTTTAGAAGGTGTTCTGAACTTGCAGGTCCAAGTGTTTAAGCAGTCTGTCTTTTTCTACAGAATCAACAGGTAACATTTTCTTGGCATTTCCAAGCACTTAAGTTACTCACAGAGAAGAGTTAACTGATACCTTCAGTCCAACCAAAGATAACAAGAGGCTCTGCATTCCCTTGGTTAACTCCAGCAGAAGATTGCTGTAGCAATTCTCCAAAGGACTGCAAACTAAATCCTGAACCTATAAAGAGCAAAAAACATATTATTACAGAGGAATATTCATACATTAACATTACACTTAAAAAACCCCCCGATATGCACGATGCAGCTTATAAAGAAAATAAGTGCAAATATCTAAAGTTTACAGTTCACATCTGAAAACAAGCCACCTTAAGGTAGTTTAAAGGTATTATTACGTAAGTCAAATACATAAAACTAAGAGATGAACAAAAATTAAGCTAGGCAGCTCAGCTCCTCTTGTTTATTCCACCATCTTAACCCAGCAATTTAAATTACCAACAGTTTTGTAAAAATTACCAAGTGTTTGTCTTTTTCTTGCACTATGAGAATACTTTCTCCAGCACTGTCAATGCCAGCTCGACCAGCTCTGCCAATCATTTGTTTGTACTGGTTCTTCTTCAGGAAGTCATTGGCAACATAAGGAGCTCTGAGAATAACCCTGTAAAGAAGTTTTTAAAAAATTATGCTTTATATTCAAATTACTAAAGCAGCAATAAAATGCTACAAATTTATTCTTTATATGTGCCTCTTACCTAGTAACTAATAACAATCAAATGTTCCTCTTTGAACAGATGTGTAAATCAATTGTAAAGCATTAAACTATTCAAGGTTTATTAAATGTGCACACAGAAGTGGATTCTTAGCAAACAATGTTTGATCATACAGAGTACAGCAGCCCTATAATCAGAACTTTTATGTGGGAAGATAATATATTTTTGTGTTGAAATATATTCCAACTGTAACTTCTTAGAAAAGATCTCTTTTACAATTTAAACATTGTTCTTAGGAGAATATCTAAAGAAATCACTATTCTGAATAACATTACTCAAAATACTGAAGTGTTTCTCCAATTTATTAAAATTTCCTCAATCCATTTAGATAAGTGCTCTTCAGTTACGCACTCTGAGGGATTTGCTACTGATTGCTACTGATGTGCTACATTTCCTACATAAAAATTCACAGTCTTGTGTCCCAACTTGAACACAAAATCCCTTATACTTCCAATTTGCTAGTAAAAGCAGAAGCACACCTTAAATAGCACTGAGACTTCCAGCTTTTCCTTTTTTTAAGATAAAGCAAAAAAAACAATGCAAAAATCAAATATTTTGATTACTAACCTTCTAGCTGGCAGGTTGACTCCAGCAGCTAGAGTGGCTGTACAAGCAAGCAGACATAGGACACCTGAAGAATAAGCTTCCTCTATGCTTTTTCTTTCATCATTTGTAAGGCCACTGTGGTGATAGGCAATACCAAAAGGGATTGTTTGCCTCAAAACCGGACAGACAGTTCCATTTCCAATACTCTTTAGGTTCTTGATGAGATTTTGTTTCTCATTCTCCCTGTGAGCTCTAAATTCTCTTGGAGGAGGAAAAGCATTTCTTTAGACTTTGACCAGTCATTTACTAAAAAGAAAATAACCAAGAAATATGCTTACTGTCTACTTCTGTTCATCATATATTCCTCTAACATCTAGGTTGGAGAAATAGTTATGTCCAGGAACTTTAAAACAGCAATACACAGAAGACTGATTTAGTTGCAATCAACTCATCTTGTTTGGAAGCACAGAAACAGAAGGGATCAAATACTGGCTGGGTGTGGATATTGAGTGCACCAGAGAAAGAAAATAGGGCCAGTAGTGAATATTGTAGGCACATCTGAAAATGGTTTCAATTTTGACAGCAAGGGAAGGGGTTGTTTATATAGTTTCTTTCTACATAAAATTTAACTTTGCTAGATCATTATTAGATGAGTGAATCACATTTAAATTAATCTAATGTCTTACTTTCTTTTCTTTATTAATGAAGCTTGGTTTAGGTTTTACAACTTAGATTTCCAAAGTGAGTATGCAACAGAGATACTCAATTGACTAGTAAAATACATGGCCAAACTCCACGCTACAGAGAAAAACATTTTTTTCTAAGCCTGCAGAAACCAGTGCCAAAGGAACACAAAGTTAGATGAGTTCAGTGTGCTTCTCTTTTTTTTTCTTTAGTTTTTCTCCTCTGACAATGAATTGACAATGAATTCTTTCAACTATTTTGATATAAAAGTAAGAATATTTTAATAATTTTGTTTAATAAGCCTTTCACAGTTTGCTATCTCTTATGCAGTCAGCAACTTCATATGATTCCGTGTTCAAAGTATTTACTTGTAATTACCAGAGAAAGACACTTGCAAACTAGATGACAATAAATCCTAAATTGCAAGCAATTATTTCACATATAATTAAAAAAATTACTTACTTCTTGAGGTACTTGCACACCATTGAAGCCACATTTTCACAGTTCTTTTTAGTGGGACAAAAGATAAGGCAGGAATATTTAGGAATAACTTCCGTAACCAGTGCAATGATGTGGTCAGGATCTGCTTTCTCCAGATTACTAGAATACTGTAATAAACATAAATTGACAAATATTTAAAAGTAGAAATTGTCATAACCTAAATATTCAATACTTTTTATCAACCATTGCTAGAATATTCCCATTGGATTTAATGTGACATAATTCCAAGAAGTTGTAGGATAAACTTTTCGCACTTGAAAGGCATCTAACTTGAGGCATACATGGATATACAAATCAAATTCTTTGCTTTTTTTCCTAAATACTTAATTTTCTTTTACCAAAACCATAGTGATGTTATTTGTGATACTGGCAGTCTACCATAAAACACATTTTTCTTTGTAAAAGTTGAAATTAATCCCTACAAGGCAGTAGCAAGTAGTAAGTAGTAAGTAGTAAGTTCTGTCTAAGAGTGATCAACTGTTGCGAAAATCTATCCCAAAACATAAAGCATTGGCTATCTGGAATACTCAAACACATTACTTTTCACATATCAAAATACTGAAGAAACCTCTACCTCGAAGAAGAAAAAAAGTGAAAATCAAGTTAAGCATTCAGTATTTTAAGGTCTTTCTCCTTCCCAAATCCTATATTTTCTTTCTCATAGGTACTACAAATGAATTACCATGTTCAAGTAATTTCTCTAGTAAAGGGTCTGTAAACAAATCAGTGTAAAATAATAATTTTGTGTCAACAGCTCAAAGAAACCATAAGCACTTCTTTTTACCTTGAAATTAAGGACACGTGAAAAAACAAAGCCATTTTCTGTTTTGCTGTCCACTGCATAAATGGTGTCTCGTATCTTTATGTATTCCTTTAATTCTACCTAGCAAGAGGGAAGCCACAAAGAGAGACTTCAGTTAAATTACTCAGGTTTTTTCAAAAGCTATTGCTGATGTACAGCTAAAGCTTTTTTCCAAGCATCACGTGTAATATACATGCTTGCACACAAGCACACACTTGAGAATTTTTAAAATAAATTAATTGTTTTAACTATTTGCCTTGATAAGGCATGGAGTTATAATGCAGAATGCCAAATACTGTATCCCATGAACTATTCATAAACCACTGTTCTGACAGCATACAAGCACCAGCAGTACAGATTCCAGTTACATCAAAAGGACTGCAATGATCCATTACAGTAGCTGTAATTTAGGTATTGCTTTAGTTAAAATGAAACAAATGCCTTAGCACAGCAGTATAAAGGTTATTGCATTTGTGTATTTAGAAGTGCATAGTGCTGTTGATTGCACTGTTAGCAATTGCAAGCAATAGCAGGCCTTATATTACATTATATTGCACAATTAAGCACAAAAGCTGTGATAGAATCCTAAACAGATTCACCATAATTTTAAAGGCAAATATCTTCTTTACTAGTTCCTGCTATCTTGTATACAGACCGGTCTAAAATTGTTGGTGTAGTACTCCGCTTGCAGGAACTTCTGCAGGTCTTCAACATTATTTAAAGTTGCACTCATGCCAATGATTTGTGTCTGTTCTGTAAAACATAAGCTGAGATGAATTTATTGTCACATTACCAATTTTTAATACCTCTGTTCAGTACTTAAGTCATAAGACTCCTCCATTATTAGTCTTTGAAAATACCAAACTAGCATCTTTTGAAGGGCAAGGCCGCTCGCTACTAAAGAAATACTAAGAAAGAATACTAAGTTACAAAATACTACCTAAGATTTACATGTAAAAAAGCATTTAACTGGAATGCCTAAAGGAAAGAAAGAGAAGACGTTTGACAATACTCAGGATTTCCCAGAGAAGTATCAAAAGAGCTTCAGAAACACCCAGCCCATCATTAGAGGTCAATTAACACTTAAATGAGTAAACACTGTCACCTCATGGAATCACGCCAGCTTTTAAAAAGCAGCCAAAACACCTCAAATCCAGAAAGCAAAAGTGTGACTTCTCTCTAGAGGCCACAACTACAAAATGTTAATGACATTAACTGCAGCCATTACTTACTACTGGTGTAAAGAATTTTTGCCAGAGTAATTTCCAGTATTGCTCCACGACTTCCTTCACCGAGCATATGCAGCTGCCAGAGAAGGGAAAAAGAACATGCAAGAATGTTATTGAGTTGAGAGTATTTCTAAAAAAACCTCCAAAATATATAGACCTAAACAAATACTACAGAACTGTCTTTGTTCCACCTCCTCATGATATCGCTCTTGTAAATTTGGATTGCTAAGTTCAGATGCATCACCTCACGTAAAAAGCATATAAGAATCTCAGAAAAACAGATTCAAGGGAAAATGTAGACAACAAGATTTACCCTCCATTTAACTAGACCACAACTGACACTGTTAACTCCTGACAGTAAACAGTCAGTGTGGAGATCTTTGTATTCACCAGTCTAAGGCAATTTTAAAGAAAATGTGTTTTAAGCAACATTTAAAGTAAAAACACTCCTAGCAGCCAGCTTCCAGAAAAACTAGAAATTAATGCTTCTGCTGCCCTCTGTTTAGAAGCTACAGTGTTAAAGTATGGTCAATCAGCCTGAAGAATTACATGAATTTAAATCCCTGTTAGATACTACACATGTTATTCAACCCCAATCAAGCCTTCATAGCACAACTCAGCCACACTGAAAAGCACAATAAGTGGCAATTCTCACAGCCAAGTGTTACTTGGTATTTTTCTTTCTTGTCAATGTTTCACTGAGTCCTTATTAATACCAGACACAAAGTTGCATGGTTTCACATCTAAGGGTGGAATTCTAGGCTTCATAAAATATGTTCCATGCAATTAAAATTATTTATGCCCTTCTGTAATCTGTTACAGACCTCTAACTGCCAAGTAATTATGCAGGAATTCACCATCAACCACTAACACAGCAGATCTCTCAATACAGAATCTATCACTCTGATGTAATAATAATGCTTCATTTAAAGAAAAATAACTCTCAGTATTACAGAATTATGTGCGCATTGGGAATACAGAAAAGCAGTAGTAATTTCATGATGAATGCTCAAGGCAAAAACAAGCAGGCAAAGAAGTGCTCCTTCCTAAATAATTGCTTAGTAGAAATCTAAAAAAAAATGAGTATATCTTGTGGCCTACCTCATCTACCACAACCAGGCCGAGGTCATCGATTCTTTGTGTTTCGATTAAGGAGTTTACCAGAGCATGTCCTTTCTCTATGGTAGCAATATAAAGAGATTTTTTAACTCTCCTTTTGATTGGTGGAAATCTTCCTTTACTTCCTGCATATTCTTCAACCAGGAAATCCAATTCTATCCCAAAGCTTGATAAACCCCTAACCTATAAAAGAAAATCAATTAGAGAACAAATTCACACTCATTTTGGATTTCAGAGCTGCCTCAAGAACTCTATGTACATAAAACTAACCCACACCACAATCAGTTGCCTGAATTAATGAAAACATATTAGCTAAGAATATCTATCCAAGTTACAAAATTCAAGTGTCTACACATATTATCAAGTTGGGTTTCATCTGTTCTCTAAAATTAACTTTCCCTTTACATCAAAAAATGTTAGTTTTTATTACAAGACCACTTCTTCATCAAGTCAGGCAGCCCAGCTCTTAAGGTGAAGAACTATACAAAACATCACAAAAAGCCATATTAAAATTCAGCACCATTTACTTCATAACTCAACATCTTCACCCCATGATTTATGGCTGTTCCATTACAAAATTAGTGATCCTGAGTAATTTAGGAGAGGTCGCTCACTTCCCACCGTATATTCATAAAAATCATGGGAGCTTGCCAAGTGAGCAAGTAAAAAAGCTTATCAGAAAAGATACACATCCAAGAAAGCAGTATCAGAAATATGGCATCCAGACCTTTTCTTGGACAATGGCAACATATGGCACGATCATCAGAACGTCCTTCTGCCTGCAGAGTAATTCTTGGAGAATTATTATTTCAGCTACGAGAGTTTTTCCACCACTGGTTGGCAATGAGTATATCAAGTTCTTTCTTTGCTGTAGGGATTCTAACATTAAGCAATCATGCTGCCACTCTGCAAAATAAAAAAGGAACTATCAGGGGCATGCTAGCTGATACCAAAATACTTATGTTTCAGAGTACTTTAAGCTCACTGCTTGAGATCTTTTCCCCTATAAAGCACTAAAACTCTTCAGTGATGGTGACTTCCAAAGTATTCTATAATCGAGATGGATACCATCCACCCATTACACCCATCTCAAACACCAAAATAGACACTTACTAAAACAGAACAACTACTTCCCAACACGGTTTATATTAAGCATTACCTTAAATATTTTTACAGTATAATGGGTGAAACAGACAACACTCCACTAGCAACTCTTTTTTTCCAACAGACCATTAGTTACACTACCATAAAGTGTTTCAATCCCTCGAAGTTGTCTGAATAAATCTTTAACCTTGCTAGGTAATCCATAAAAAGGGCCTATATCAACAGAAGAAGATTCAATAGTTTTCTTAGCCACACATATCTCTTCGGATAAAACAGCTTCTTTAAGCTGCTTGGTCTTAGAGACCTGCAGAGTGTGGGCTTTGGCATTTCCAGTCATAGCACTTTTCAGGTGATCTTTGAGACTCTCAGTTTTAAATAAAACACACTTGGAGTGTGAGGAAGAGTCAGTAGGTCTGTTCCTGTGTTCAGCACCAGCATAAAAAGAGGATGGGCCCCTGATTTTGTCTGAGGAAGAATTCACACATTCATCCCTCCCTTTTGAAACTGTAGATGTTCTAGAAGCAGAAGAAAGTTCATCCATTTTTTCAAAATACAAAAGTTGTGACGATGGCAAGTCATCTAAGATAGAGTCAGTTAGTTCTTGATTGCCATCAGCGGAGTCACCGTCATGCATTTGGCAAGCGCCCTCTTTGTCACTTTTAAGGACAACCACATTTTCTGAAGCAGAAAAGTTATCTTGCTCTCTCTGGAAAACTCCTGACTGAAGGTTCCCAAGCACCATCTCTCCAGCTGCTTTCACATCCATATTTTTATCCTGGAGATATTTGTGTTCAACATCATCCACTTGAGCCAGCAACGAATTGTTTCCATAAAAGCTGTCATAGTCACCAAACATATCCTCTTCGCTATCGTTACCGCACTGCAAGAAACAAAACAGGAGTTATTGATATCCCGAAGCAACGCCACAGAACGAAGTGACCTGCAGAGCACACAAATCAGAGGCAAGTCACTTAAGTCTGCCCCAACTTAACACAAAAGCATTTTGTCTGATGTCGTCTGTAAGGAAAACCCAGCCTGGGTTCTAAAGGAATGCCCTGACTCAGTGAAACCGAACCTACAAGTAGGCAGGACACGGGCGCAGAGAGTTGACAGAGATGATTTTTTTTAAAGGCAAAGCCGTAAACAGCATCATCCCTTCTCATACAAAGCGCGGCTCTTCGCAACACACGCCACCCTCCCAAACGGAGCTCCCCCGCCCCGCCACCAGCCCCAGGATCACGTCATCTCATACCGGGGCCTCCGCCGGGGGCCCCTCGCCCTCAGAGCTCGGTCTCTTGCAAGCCACCGGCGAGCTGGCGGCGATGGGCTGCACCGAGGCCCGGCTCCGCTTGCGCTCAGAGCTGGAGCGGCTCTTCCTCCGCACTACGAGGCTGGGCTCCGCCATGGCCGGGCTGCGCGGAGACGGCGCGGGGCTGTCAGGGCTGCGGCAGCACACGGGAAGAGGCCGCCGGCCCACCCCAGGGAGGTGCGACCCCCATGGCGGGAATGGGGACTTCCGGCAACAGCCCGCGGGGAGAAGCACGTGACCGGGCCGCGGCCAATCGCCTGCCCCGCGTCTGGAAGGCCGCTCTGTTACTGGCCAGCGAACGGAAGTGGCGGCGCGCAGTGCGGCTGTCATGGCGGCGTGTGCTGTGGCGGGGCGGAGGCCCTGGCAGCGCCTGGTTCCTGGTGTGTCCCTCCCGCTTCCCCGTTCCCTCTCTGTCCCCAGCGCGGTGCCCGAGCGGCCGTGGGGGGTGTTCGCGTGTCCGAGCTCTCCCGCCGCGCCGCCGCTAACCCTGTCCCCCTCTCTCTCTTGCAGCGGCGTTGTGGGCGCGGCCGCGCCGCCTGCAACATGAGGCGCAGCCCGAGCGCTCGGACCAGGTGAGGCTTCCCCAACCTGCCCCGACTGCCATCCTGCTGCCTCCTTCGAAAGGCACCAGGCATGTCTGGGAACGCTTTGTTCTGGTCGCTCTGTAGCTTGGGCTCCTCAAAACCCTCAATCCGTTGTGGGGAGCGCAGCGCAGACGGACCCCACCGCGCGCTGCAAGTCAAGGCAGTATGGATCTGTATTTTAGTAGGTATAATCTGTTAAACCTGCTGTCTCAGTAACTTGGATGTGGAGCCAGTGACAGGACAAGGAGCAATGGCTATAAACTAAAAGCATAAGAAGTTTCACCTCACCATGAGAAAGAACTGTACGCTGAGGGTGGCAGAGGCCTGGAACAGGTGGTCCCGGGAGGTCGTGGAGTCTCCCTTTCTGGAGTCATTCCAAACCCACCTGGGCCTGTTCCTGTGTCACCTGCTCCAGGTGACCCTGCTTTGGCAGGGGGGTTGGACTGAATGGTGTCCAGAGGTCCCTTCCAACCCTAGCTGTTCTATAACTGTGAAAAGTAAAATGTCATCTTTCACATCGTGCAAGAATTTGGTGCTGGGTGCATTCTGAAGCTTGAGAAGGCTTCCAGTCCTTGGGAGGTATTTGTGAATCTCTTTTTAGAAAGTGTGTGAACACACAGGAGCTCCCTCAGGCCATTTACTTTGAAAATATTTTTTAAAAAAGACTTGTAACTTGCCAGACAACACTACCTTGCTACCAGCTTCTGTAGATACTGACTTCCAAGTAAAAGGTGAAAGCGCTATCTTACTGGATGCTTTAATACACTTGTTAGTGGCTTATTACTAAAATATGAAAGGCAGTTTACCTTGAGAAGTCTTTTAGATCACAAGGTACCCACCAGTATGTTAGAGAAATAAAGTTACTGAAAAACTTCAGTGGTGCAATAAATATCTCTTTTGGTTTCAAGGCAAATATTGATCAAAGGATTAAAAGTAACAAATGTTCTCTATTTTCTTGTGAAGCTTACACCTGTTAATAATTTTCTAATTTCAGCCTATACAAATGGAGAACCCCTATAAGGATCCTCCAAAGAGATGTGTCTTATGTGGAATAAATGTGGACTATAAGAATGTGCAGGTGAGTTTGAAAATTGCTGTCCTTGGATAAAGGTTACTGGTTTACTGTTTTTAAATGTGTGTGTAGGAAGTCCACAGGGATAAAAAAAAAAAACATAAAAGAAAATCCATTCATATGTGTGGGGCTTTAAAATTTAAAGAGTAGGAATGTGTGCAGATTAAGGGCCAAATAATGAAGTCGTGATAAGATGCTTAATCTGCTATTAATGTGTGAGTGTGACATCTTTGTTGTTTAACAAATAGAGTCCTTGGTTACAATTCAGCTGCCACAAAGCATGAAAGTTATTCCATAGAAAATACTGTCTAATTCCAGTCTGTACTTTTCCTTTAATTAGATCTGAGTTTTGTAAAAACAGATAAAAAAAGAAAAATAGAGTGCAAGTAGTAACATAAAGTTAAAAAAAAAAGTTCTTAAACTGACTTTGATTTTCTTTATTTTAAGTAGCTTCTTTCCCAGTTTGTTTCTCCGTATACTGGCTCCATTTATGGCAGACATATCACAGGTATGTGAAGTATTAAATTAAATCATTTACTGGTTAATAATAATGTTTTTGTGAGTCTAATTAACTATGCATCAGCAGTCTTTCTGAAAGTAACTACTCCCAACTCTATACATTTTGTAATAGTATTCCCCTGGCTTAGTAGCCTCCATTAAGGAAATAAAATATCCCTTCATTATATCCATTTAATATTTAACAGTAAAAGCACACATTTGTTTTTCTAGAAAGAGTTAATCAAAGCTAGAGAGAATTGTCAGTTATACCCCTTTCACCCTCTAATGACTTGCTTACTGTTAAAAATAATTCATCTCTTTAGGCTTGTGCAACAAGAAGCAGAAGGAAATTACAAAAGCCATTAAAAGAGCTCAAGTATTTGGTAAGTATTATTTTGCTTTTGAGTTTTCTAACTTAAGGCTACTTTTCTATTAAGAATACCTCCATGTTTTTTTTTACAGGATTTATGCCAGTTATGTTTAAGAACCCACAATTTCTCACAGACCCCAAGCTATGTAATATCAAGTATCCAGAGTAATCTACTGTAAAGAAATAAACAATAAAGTTGTGTGGTTGCCTGAGGGTGGATGTCAGTCACTTTTTTTTTAATGAAGTCTCTAAAATTTATTGTCTGAAGGAAATATGAAAGATTAAAGCAGTAATAGCAACTGGCAGCTTTATGGACCCCTTTCTCTGCTCACAGGTCTTGCTAGAGCTCAGGTGACTGTTTTTTCCCTTGCTGGGTTGTAAGATTGGGGAAAGTAAACAAGCACTGGTTTCCTGAGGATAAATTACTGTATTGAAATTGTGACAGTTCATGTAGACAGCTAATTCTGTAAAGTTTTGTGTTCATTTGAGGCTCCCTGCATCAGGAGGGAGCACTGCTTCTTCAACAGCAGCTTGAGGTTGTATCACTTTGAGGCAGTATGTGACATACTTATCTGACTGATAGCATCCTGTAGCATAGTCTTTAACCCTGAGAGAGATAATACAGATGGAACTCTGGAAGGCAAAGTGAGGGAATGTCATCTTGGACTTGTCTTTATGCTGAACAGGATTTGTACACTGGGGAAAAAACCCAACATGCAAAAATGCCCTGTTATATACATCCCTGCAGTGCTGTAGATCGATATATCACTGAAATACACTAGCAGTAGCTTTTGGTGTGAAGTCATCTAACAGATCAGAAAGTAGGAGAGTGTGGGTATTCGTTTTCATCCCTGTTTTTTTCAAACACATCCTCATCTGTTTCAGTGCTACTAAGTGTAAGCTTCCTTTCCTGGTCACTGTCATCTTGGTCTCGAAGTGATTCTTGGTGAAGCTGCAATGATCTGGATTTCTTGAATGACTTTGAAACTGCTGTGGTCCCTCTGCCTTTACGCTTGTTTAGATGCCTTGTTTCAGCTTCAGTGAAGTCTTTTTCCTCTACCATGAGAGTCAGTTTGTCTATGACA
Organism: Origma solitaria; assembly: GCA_013397895.1. Classification (NCBI taxonomy): domain Eukaryota; kingdom Metazoa; phylum Chordata; class Aves; order Passeriformes; family Acanthizidae; genus Origma; species Origma solitaria. Next base: position 215,262 of record VZRL01000957.1, read on the forward strand.
TTAATATGATGGTCTGTGTTGCAGCAGTTCTTGGATATCTGTTGGCCTTTGAAGGAAACAATACATGTCTGAAGTCCAGAATTGGGGAAAAATGTTTGCAGTGCCTGACAAAGGAGAACATTTTCTTTTGGCTCTTCTGGGTGGTCTCTGTCTTCTCCTGGGGAAGAAAATAAAGTCAGAGTTACAGAACCTCTTGCACCACTACTGTTTTGGCTGCCTCAAGTTGAGAAGTGTTTTCTGCTTCGGCCACTTGAGTCGGCTTTGAAAGGGCAAGACTCACATCACGTTTGGTTAAATTACCTGAACAATTTTGTTGCTTTTTCCTCTTTATTTCTTCTTTTAATTGGCTCACCTCTGCTAAGAGTTTCTCTACAGATCGTTCACTGACTTCTACTGTAAAGCATATTTTCTGCAAGAAGAAGAGGACAGTGTGATCAGATTAACAGTATTTACAGAAACTGACTTTAAAACTGTTGCTAAAGCCTTAAAGGTAGTCATGATTAAGTTGGACACAAAGTAATAGAAAGCTTAAGTAATGAGCTTGAGATGGATTTCACAGGTAACTTAATCTTTGTGTTGCATGAGGTGTGAGATGTTTCATTTGTTCCCATCTAGGCAAATAAGATCTAACAAACTACAGATAATACTCCTTCAAAAGAATCCACTTGTGAGAATTGATTAGTGGACTTGAAGATTTAACAGTGTACTTTCATCAAATGGGAACTTACGTGTTCAACTTTGAGAACAGTGTGCAGCTACTGATAGTAAATGGAACTCCCTGGTTTTTCAATATGCCCTTCCAAGACCTGGCTTTGTTTCTCATGCATTGCAAGATGTTGTAGCCCTTGGTTGCCTTGATTTTGCAGTACTGCTGAAGGTGAGGCAGGTGTGCTCAGCTTACCTTCAGTTCCTCCTGCAAGGTGGCGTACATCTCATTGATCTTATGAACCTCTTGTAAAGACCCATCTTCATGAAAGAATTCTGACCTGTGGACCGAGAGTATAACTGCATAGTTACTAGTTAGTTATCCCAGCACTTACTTAATAGGAGCTTTAATGAGTAAAGAAGCATTTTGAGCTTCAGTGCCAGGTGCCTGTGTTGAGACAGACAGCTCTTGGCAAAGCATGGGACTGAATTAATTTCTGAGTGTGCTGGAATGGTAAATAATTGCAGAAAATAGGTCAACAAGTGAGCAAGGTATGGCTATAGCATGTACAAAAGCACTTAAATGCTTTTACAGTGAGGTGAGTATAGTTATAGTAAATGAAAATTACAGCTATCAGTAAATATGGCATATATTGTACCTGTGTTGTCTCACTGCTCTCACAAAACCAGAGGATACACAGGAACCAGACACTGTTCTGTAACCTTGCTGTTCTGCCATGCCCAAGTTGGTAACCACCAAAGGGACTTTCTGGAAAAGACTTACAAAACAGAAGTATCAAAACATGATCTATTAACATGCAAAGGTCTCTCTTTGATAGTTAAAGGTTCTTGACCATTCAGGATCCCTGAGGGAGATTTCCAGTGTAGTTAGTCCTTGCTAAATGTATTACATCACATATAGATGAATATGCTAAAGGCAAACTCCAAGAGCAACCAGATGCTGAGTGATGCCCATCATTTTTCCCCTGAGTACAACACACACCAATGCAACACTTGCTTGCTAAGACTAGCCTGTGGGCGGGATTGTCTCTGAAGATAAAGTTAACACCAATTTAAATATTTTCATGAACACCATGTGTGGTTGAAGTCCTGTACACAAAACACAATTTGACCAAGAGCAGCTTATGTGTGTAAATAAACTGGCAGTGTCTGCCTGGTGATGCTGGCGCTACAGATACAAAGGGCAATCCCAGAATAGAACTCCAGGGTAAACCTTTGCTGGCACCATCAGGAGTAATCTTACTTAAAGTTTGAGTTTCAAGGGTAAAATAAACAGTGTTACTAATACAGTTGCAACAAAGTAGAGAAACGTTCAAGTTTTAGCACATGCTGTAGAAAATGAACTAATTACCCTTCTTGTGGCCGATGTAAGGCATGTTCCAGTCTGTAAGTAGAACAACTTTCTGTCATCACACTAGAGGTTAAAAGGAGGAATACAAGTCCCTGATTTGACAGGTGTGACTGCAAGTTCTTATGAAGAAGTCTTTCCCGGAATGTCATGGTCTGGTCTGTGTTACGTCTGAATTTGTACCATCCTATTACACTCTGCAGGCAGAAGAAAATTCACAGTTACTGTTGAATCATAATGTCCCTGTGTGTCACACTGAAGCATATTTGATTCAGTGTAAAGTCATGTCTGAATTGTTTGGTAATAGGTACATATTCAAGCAGTTAGTTAATTGAAGCCCTTAAAACTTCTAAGCCTATTCCGGTGTAGCGTCTTCTTTCCTTCAAAACCATGTGTTGAATTGGCCTGTTTCTGATCTTTTGTTCAAGCTGAAACTGCAAACTTTCTTCTGTTTTGTTTCTTTTCAGCTTCTGCTTTCCCCCTGTAAAACTTTGTTCTGTGGAAAAGACTGAGTTTTTTTTTGATCAAGTGGTCCTTAACCACTTGTGAGCTGACCTCAACTGATCTGAAGGTGGAAATTGGTGGAATTCCTTTGGGATTCTCGAAGTGTTCACTTGAGAAATTAATAATTGAAGTTGTGACACATATGTAGGCAAACCCTAGATAAGCGAAACTGTTTTTTAAGGAGGAAAAAGAATGTAGCTGCCTTGACCAGCAGCATAAGGGACTATAAAAGGTTTAAAATGAGAAAAGAAAAAACCTTGATGCAAGAGGTATCCAGAACAGCCTCCAAAATTTGAGCTCCTCAGTATGGTTTAGATTTGAAAATAAAATACCTTCTTACAGCCTGATAGTATTTTCTTCAGGGCAAGTTCATTCAGTTCTCCTGCAGAATTATAAAAGCTAGAAGAAAATTAGGATAATTAGAGGGGAATAAATTGTACTATAAAAATAACTCCAGCATGCTGGGAATCATCTCACTTTTGGTTTTTTAAATTTTTAATTAATACTACTGAGGGTGAGGGGTTAGAATATATGGAGTGCTTTTTTTCAGTGTTGACATTGTTCTGTAATTTATATGGTATCATAGCTCACCAGAAGGTGCAGTATGCCTTATCTCTATTTTTTTTTTTGCACAGACAAACAAAAAGAGAACCAAAATAGGAATAATGTAAGGCATCTTGCATCTGTAGTTCCAAGAGATTTATGTGGCTACTACAGCTAGGTGATTTTCTTAAGCAATATTATATAAGTTTAACTCTTGAAGAGTTTGAGTTAGGCTTAATTTTAACTTTTTCATATCTGTTTACTTAAGATTCTTACCTGAACAACTGGTGGCATGGAATATGCTTCTGTATATCTGGAAAGAGAAAGTCATATTACTCTGAGTTCATCAGCTCAAGATGTATATTCTTCCACATGCTATGATCAGCATTAAACTCATAGAAGGACCAAGAAATAATGCTATATAATTTCCTAAAATCAACATCTAATTAACATCTAATTAAATAAGGTGAAGAAAGGAAATATTTTTAGAATATATTCTAAATATTTTTTTTTCAAATGTAAAAAGGAGCCACTTACATAAACTGTATTTTAAAAATATTTTTCTATTTCGTCAACTGAAAAATCAAGTCAGGTACTTTATTTTTCTCTCCCTTCTGCTGAATACAGGAGTCGTATGTAGAATGAAAGGTTTCACTTGAGTTACTCAGTGTACATCTGCTCCAATTGCATCAAGATGATAAAGAAAAATACATCTGGCATCTGCCCTTAATGGAATTAATGAACACTTTGCAGCCTTCACACACAGTATTTTATAAGCTCCAAAATAGGTAATATATGCTAATACATTACAGTTCACATCACTGAAATAGACCAAGCTTTTCCAGGGCAGCTGTAGTCCAGGAGAGTTTGTGATCTAGCCAAGACAAGGAGTCTAAACCCTAAATTATGTTTAATGTAACAAGATATTTGGCAAAGAGTAACTATGCAAGGAACTAAGAACTATTATTTCTTTTAAATTACAGTGTTTTCTGGAGTAAACTTGTATTTTTTTAAGCAGTTAAAATGTTACAAACTAACCCTTCCATGTGGTTTCGGTTTGTTTGGTTTTTTTTTTTTTTTAAATATCTGTGTGGAATGTAGGATCTTCTTCTATGGTTTTGACTGCAGTCCTTCAAAACTGAAAGCTGTCATTTATTGCCTGAAACCAAGCAGGGTATGAAAAATGTGGACACACTAACCGATTGTATAAACAACTTCAACATCATCCATTTGTGAGTCAGTAATGCTGTTCTTAGCTTCACCTTTCACATCTCCAAGGAGAAAACCTTCCTTTAGAGGGGAGGAAGAAAAAAAGTTCACATTAACGGTAGCATGGAACAGACACTCCTCTACTCGGCACTGGTGCGGCCTCACCCCCACTCCTATGTGTAGTTTTGGGTGCTACGATGTAAGAAAAATACAAAGCTATTACAAAGAGTCCAAAGGAGGGCTGCAAAGGTGGTGAAGGGTCTAGAGAAGCCATAGCAGGAATAGCTGAGGTTACTTGGGCTGTTCAGCCTGGAGGAGGGTGAGGGGAGACCTCATAGCAGTCTACAGCTGCCTCAAGAGAAGTGGAGTGACAGACACTGATCTCTTCCCTCTGCCGACCAGCGACAGGACCCGAGAAGATGGCACGAAGCTGAGTTGGGGAAGGTTTAGGCTGGATATGAGAAAAAGGCTTTTCACGCAGAAGGTGTTCGAGCACTGTAACAGCTCCCCAGGGAAATGGTCACAGCACCAAGCCTGACAGATTTCAAGAAGCGTTTGGACAGCACTCTCACAGGTACATGGTGGGATTCTTGGGGTGTCCTGTGTGGGACCAGAAGTTGGACTCCATATCCCCTGTGAGTCTCTTCCAACTCAGCACATTCTATGATTTTCCCCTCTAATGTTCAGTGTGAATGCGTCTTCAGGGGAGGAAAAATCCTGTCAAAATGAACTTTTACTTTTTAAACAGAGTAGGTTCTCGCTCATCGCTCGTTTTTCAGTAGTAGCCCGCAGTTAGGAAAAAATCCCCAGCCAAGCCGTGCCGTGTCCTGGTCGGTTTCCCGCGGCTCCCGTGTTCACTGAGTAGCGAGCAGCCCGCGGCCGTGTGCGGGTGCTGCCCGCCGAGGCTGGGGCCAGGCGGCCTGGCCAGCGCCGCGCTCGGGGCCGGGCGGACACGGAGCTGCAGCCGCCGCTCGCCTCGTTTGAACGCGGAACACCCGCGTTTTGCCGCCGCTC
>VZRL01000959.1:0-92006 GCA_013397895.1 Origma solitaria
GTTTAATGAACAAACATCCTGTCATTTGTTACAGAATGAAGGGCATTTTGCATGTGGAAGGAGGGGGCTGCTGGTGCTGCTGCCAGGTGCTCTTATCCTGCTCCTGTTCCATCCGAGATGGCAGGTCCAGGACAGGCTCCCAGCAGAGCCTGGCGCTGGGGCCACTGCTGTTACTAAAGGTCATCGTGGGCATTCCTGTTGAGAGTAGCACTGAAGAATCTGCCTCTGTGCAGTCCTGGTTTCCCCTTCCCTCCTGCAGTCCTTGTGCTGTCCTCCTCGGAGTGCAGCCACCTCTGGATCCTGCTCCTGCCTTGGCTGTGGGTGGAGCTGGAGTGGCTCTTCAATAAACAGAATTTGAGCCAAATGTGGGAGGTTCCTGAAGTCACCTGTGGCTGCCTCCTCCCTTTCCTGGACCCGGGCTGCCTGCAAGGCACTTTAAATTGCTGGTTGGCACAGCCCTGGACATAGACTTCGTCAGCATGGCACGAAGTGCCCTCTTGCTGGGGCTCCTCGCCCTGTGGGCACAGCCGAAGGCAGCACCCATTGCAGGCAAGTATGGGCAGGTGGGAAGAACACGTAAGAATATTTTTCCTTATTTTCATAGAATCACAGGTGCTTTGCGGGTGCTGGCATGTGCCAGGCTGCTGTCTTGTGAGGGCCAGGGAAACTGGGAGCAGGGTGGGATGGGCCCGGGTGGTGTGGGACTCACCTCAGTGCCACCGTGGGCTGTGGCACAGTGCCATCCCTCCCTGACTCCCCAGGGCAGCCGGAGCCATGGGTGGCTGCTGGCCCTGGGGCAGAGGCACCCAGGAGGCCTCTCAGGCAGCAGTCCCACCACAGCACTGCCATGAATCAGGGGGCACCAGTGGGGCCTTGGGCTGAGTCGCTCCAGCCTTGAGGGCAGCAGGGGACAGGCAGAGCCCTGAAAACCCACCAGGAAAAGCTGCAGAGGAGAGGACAGCACAGCACCGTGGCAAATAGGGCTGCTGGGTGGGAGCGGTGGATGGGAGGGCAGCATGCCTGGGCTGATGCTGTTGCTTTCTGCTCTCCTACAGAGTTCCATGGAGTAGCTCCAGCTGGGTGGCCACCACCAGGGCAGCCAGGAGGCTTCCTGTACCTTGAGCCTGGGAAAGAGCCCATCATGGTGCCTGACAACGATGATGGTGATGGTGACAATGACAGCAGCTCCAATAGCAATGGAACTGGGGACTCCAATAGCTATGAAACTAGTGATTCCAATAGCAGTGAAAATGGTGATTCCAATAGCAGTGAAAATGGTGACTCCAATAGCAGTGAAACTGGTGACTCCAATAGCAGTGAAACTGGTGACTCCAATAGCAATGAAAATGGTGATGATGGCAACAATGCCAATGACTATGATGGTGGTGATGGTAATAAAAATCAGCTTTGTGATGGCAATAACACCAATGACTATGATGGTGGTGATGGTAATAAAAATCAGCTTTGTGGTGGCAATGACCATGATCATGGTGACAATGATAATGATGATGGTGATGATGGTGTCAACGGTGACAATTCCAATAGCAATGAAGATGGTGGTGATGGGATCAGTGATGAAAATTCCAATAGCAATGAAAATGGTGACTCTAATGACAATGAAAATGATCACTCCAATGGCAATGAAAATGGTGCCGATTACACGGGGTGGAGATTTTAGATTGTAAGGGTATAACTGCCCAGGGATTTTCAGGGATTTTGGGTCCCTCTTTTGTGGCACCCAGCTCAGGCTACCAGATTTCGTGATTGATCTGTGCCAATAAATGTATCTGGTGGACATGAGAGCTTGGTGTCAAAAATTTCTTCAACAGCTTGGCAACCCAAATGGGGCACTTGGTCACTTGCCTGTTTTCTTCCAAGCTCCAGATATCCAAATTTGCAGCAGTGGGTGGTTTCACCCGGGAGCTCTGGAATAAGGAAGGACTGAGTAGTGAGTGTCAAATCTCTAAAGGAGGTTCAAGTCCTGTCTTCTATGAGTTTGAGTTTCATGGGTTTTGGGAAAGGTGAGAAATGTACCTGGCATAAAGAAGGGGATGGCCTTAGCTGAGGTACTGCAGAACTGGGGGAAAATAGTTGGCACTACTAAATGATCTCAAAAACTCACAGTGATATTATGCCAGGAGGAGTGGCCATATGTGCTTGGGGCAAAATCTGCAGAATTGTGGCCCACACGGGATTTTTGAGGAGACTGTTTTGATTTGCCTTCAACATAGATTCCAGGACCAATTCACAGGGCAGATGGACTATTGGTATGTATGGGATAACTGAGCTTGGGAATATCAGCATCTCAGGAGCGGGGTTGGTACATATCATCCTGAGGTAAATTCCAGCCCAGACCCTGCTCTGCCCTGTGTGACCACTGAGAAAGGTCTCCCACTGTCTGTTCCTGCTCCTGCCCCTTAGCTTTCTATGCTCACTGCTGCTTCACCTGCAACCACCCCAACCCAATCTGGACAAATTATGTGAGTACTGTTATTAATGAGCAGCTAACAATTGTTTTAACTTGTATCCATTGTCCCTGGATTACAGGAGATTTAGTGTTGTGGGCTACTAACATGCCAGAGCTGAGGGAAGATGCAGAGCAATATGCTCAATGATTTTCTTTCAAATTTGTGCTCTACATGATTATAACCGGCATAATCAGAAAGCTGTGGAGGAAAAGCTGAAGGTGGCCAGGGTCTGTATAAAAGATGAAAAGGGCAAAGGAATTTTTTGTAAAATATTCAGCATCTGCCTAGAAGCTGCCTGTTAGGATAGGAAAAACTGTAGTAGAGAGAAACAAGATCTGAGAGAGAAATAGAAGGCAGGAAAGCAGCTGTATTATTATTGTCTTTGAAAACTGAGAAGCTACAGAAACAGGAAGAAAAGTTACAGGAAGAATAGGAGAAAAAATAAAAGTCAGAAGAAAAGATTGAGATTATGTTTATGTGGACTCCCAGTCCTCCTGACAGTGTATAGATTAGAAAACTAACTTATTCCCTGAAGAATGAGATTGGAAACATTTGGGGTAGCCCTGATCGTAGTGAACGTGGGGAAGATGATTCTTTATTTCCTTCAAATTCCCCTGAATATGAAACCAGACTCATTATAGAAACAGAAGAAATCAGTGGACCTTGTGATGGAGTGGGAAATTATACACCAAACCAGCCCCATTTGATTTGATTTAGATGACTGATTTGCAAGAGCACTATGGCTGTAAGCCAGGCCAGACTGAAATCTGTCAAGTGGAATCCTATTAATGCAGACATGATAATGGTCCAGACATTCTGATTTCAGTTGGACCTTATCAGCAATTAATGAAATTTGTAACAGACACGGGAGCATGAGATTCAATATTAACACAACAGAATGTTGTTGGGTGTTCAACCTAGTCAGCAAAGAGTTAAAGTTACCAGAGTAAACAGAGCAAGTGTGAAATGCCAAACCACCCAGGTTAATTCATGGCTCCTGGGCAAGAAGCACATGTTGGCATGAAGTGCATGTGAGCTGCTTGCTTTGCAGTTAGAGACCACAATGAAAACATTTGGGTTTTGATATTCTGAAAGGCCAGACCTGGTGTCTACCATTCAGCAGGGTATGGTCCTTTGGCTCAAATGGCAACTCTGACCCTGACAGAAATCAGGAGGCTGCAGTGTGTGTGCTCTGTGCAGCACCTGCACTCCCTGATTCAACAATTACTAAAGTACCGCAATACCCAAATGCTGCTGCAGCATGAAATGGGATTTCTGCAGCCACACACCCATGGATGGCAGCAATGGATATGAAAGATGAGTCCTTTATGGCCCCCTTATTAGAGGAGGATAAACAGAAACTTGCATTTCCTTGGGAAGGGACAATGTGCCTTTAACAAACTCCCACGGTGGGTAAGTATTCACTGAATGTTTATAGTAATTCCCCTGGTGAGAAACCCAGTTAAGGGAAACATAACCCCAGAATGTGAGGAAAGACTGTGACTAGGGAAAAGCCAGAGTTTGTAGTAAAGCTGGAGACTGATGGGAAGCTGGAGATTGGTGGGAAGCCAGCATCTGGGGAGAAACCTGTGCTGGGGGAGAAGCCAGAGATGAGGAGAAGGCTAGTGGCTGGTGGAAAGCTGGCAGCTGGGGAGAACCTGTGCTGGGGGAGAAGCCAGAGATCAGGGGGAAGCCAGAGAAGCCTGAGGCGGGAAAGAATCCTGGATCTGACCACAGTGACAGTGAGGCAGATGATGGCAATGATGATGATGACAGTGACGGTGATGATGATGACAATGATGATGATGATGACTATGATGATCACGACTGTTGAAAATTTTCTATTATTTGAAAGTAGCTCAGTGCTTGTTTGACATCAGCAGCTGGACTTGTTAGATGCAAGGTGAACTCGGTCTGAACCATGTTAGGTGTGTTGTGTAAGTCAAAGACAGAGTGTAGTGAAACCCAGGGCTGACGATCGGAACATTAATAATAGAATAGACAAAGATGTAGCTTAAATGTTACTTTAAAATGAATAGCTGCAGTGGACAGCCCATAGATCATGGTGTATGAACTGTAACAACCATATTATAACAGGGGCCACAGAACGGAGTGAAACTCCCACCAAAACTGATCTCAGAGGGTGTGAAAATGACCACATTGCAACCACTTGGTAATGAAACAGTGAAGCAAGGAAGAGTGAGAAGACCCCAGAGCCTAACAGTACTCTTGGTCTGGACTGTCACACAAAGGATAGGGGTTAGGTTATAAGGGTATAATTGCCCAGAGATTTCTTTGTTTGGGGTCCTCCTTTTGAGGCTGCAGCTCAAGCTACCAGATTTCTTGATTGATCTTTGCCAATTAATCTATCAGATGGAAATGAGAGCCTGGTGTCAAAAATTTCTCTAACACTGATGATGATATGATGAAGATGGTTACAGCGATGGTGCTGCTGACAGTGATTACACTTGTTGACCGATGCTGCAAGGTATATGAGGAATGTGTGAGGTGAGGAGAGCCCACAGTGTGTGGGTGCAGGGGCTTCCTCTTCTGCCTCAGTCTGCCAGGGCTGGTCCTGGGCACCAGCGGTGTTTTGGGCAGGACCTTCTCTTTCCTCATAAACCCCCCACTGGCCACTGGCTGCATGTGACAAGCTGTCCTTGGTCAGTGCCTGGTACGGCCAGGTCATTGTCGCTGCCCCAGCCCTGTCCCAGCACAGGGAGCCTCTGGTGCTGCTCCTGTCCAGGGTGGGATCAGCAGGGCCCTCTACACAGCAACGTGCTTCTGCTCCCTGTGGGAGACCCCCAGGGACAGCCCCAGCCAGGCACCCACCCAGGACCCACAGAGCATCTCTGGACCAGGGGAAACCTCCCTGTGCCATCAGCTCCATGAGGCTCCCCAGGGTGGGTTGCTCCACCATGCCCAAGGCCTCCAGCATCCTCCAAAAGCAGCTGCCATGGCAGAGCTTGACCAGCAGCCATGAGGACAGGGACCCCATCCCTCCCACAGAGACTGAAGGTCCCTCAGAAGCTGGCGAGGGGCTCACCAGGAGAAAGACACAGCAGGAGCCAGACATTGTTCATCACAGACTGGGTTTACTGGGGGGTGGGGGCCACAGAGCCCCCCATGGTAAGGACAGAGCTGAGGATGAGGGGGTGGAGGTGGGATTGGGGTTCTGGGTGATTATCCAGCAGCTGATGGAGCGCTCCATGGCTGGCTGTCCATCTGTCCAGCTGTTGTCTGGCTCTCTGGTGTGGGTTGGCTGCACAGACTGGGTCCTTGGTCCGGGTCCAGCTGGGGGCTAGGTGTATTCTGGGGAAAGACAGGAATCCATGCTCAGGCCCTCACTCTGTAATGTGTCTGGGTACAGCTGTTGGCACCACAGCAGGGCCGTGGGGGTGAGGGCTCTGGAGACCCCAGACAGCTCTCCCAGGGAGCTCTGGGGGTTTGCTGGTCACTTCTGCAGCATGTAGGGGGGGTGGCACTGGTGGGATGCTGCACCCCCAGCCATGGTCACAGTGGTCTCTGTGCCCATGGCCGCACATCCTCCCGCAGCACTGGCTCCCACCTGCACCTGTGCCCACCTGTGCCCACCCGCACTCACCTGGGGAGACCAGCCGGGCCCAGAGGCAGCAGAGCCCCAGGAGCAGGAGCAGCGACAGCAGCCGCATGGCATGGATGGGCAGCGTGGGGGCTGCCTCTCCAGGCACAGGCAGGGGTTTAAATCCTCCTGGGGCAGAAGGTTGGTCCCCATGACCTGGCCCATGCCCCAGCACCTGACACGCTCCATCCGAGCGTGAACCCTCCTGTCCCCTCCCTCCCGTGGGCAGCTGCTGCTGGACCAGCCCTGGGGGTGGCAGGAAGGTGCTGCTGCTTGGTGCTGGGCTCCGTGCAGCCCCGAGAGAGCCGTGCTGTGCCGCAAGACAAGAGCAGCCAATGCAACTTCACACTGCAGGAGACAGGTACGGGGCAGGCAGCACCAAGGGGCCGGGGGACCCTGCTTGGGACTGGCCTGGTGGAACAGAGGAGGAGGCTCCCCGGACTGGGCGCTGTGGAGCAGCCCGTGGTGCCCTGGCAGCTCTCCGGGCATTGTTCTGCCTTCGGAACAATCGCTGGTTCTTGAGGGACGTCCTGTGACTGGACACGGTCCACAGCCCCACGCTGCCACCAGCGCCTCAGCCCTGCATCTCTTGACCAGCTGCTGCCCAGCTGGCCCAACACCTGGAGACCAGAAATGTCCAGGGGCATGGGGTCCTTGCGCTGGGGACAGGGGGTGGGAGCTCTGCGTGAGCGCCAGGACTGCAGGGCTGGAGCAGCAGGTCCCGTGTCCTTGCCAGAGGCAGAGTGGATGCTCAGATCCAGTCACACGGTGCTCAAGCGCCTCTCTCCTCCTGCTCCCGTCGATGGGATTGGCCGCACTGGACCCTGCAAAGTGTTGCAAGGACGACACCGGAGCTGCCAGGGCTTCCCCTGACAGTCCCTTCCGGGAGCGCTGTCCCTGGGAGGGACAGGAGGGCTCCACACACTCGGGCAGCCTCCTGCACGTGTGTTGCGTGTGCGTGCACACGTGGGGGCCAGGTGTGGACACGTGTGTGTAGAGTTCACGCTCCCCGTGCTCCCGCTCTGCCCCTCGGCACCGCTCCTGCCGTGCGCCCTGGCCTGGCCAGGAACAGCATCCTGGTGGCGCAGCGCCGCCTCTGTCTCTGTCCCCGCTGGGTGCCCGCCCTGGGAGGTGCCGCATTCCTGGGTGTTCCCTGGGCACCCCGGTCACTGCTTTCCCATAGGGGAGGTCTGGCTGGTGGCTCTGCCCTCTCGGCTGCACCCATTGCTCACCCTGCAGGTCCCTGGTGTCAGGGCAGGACAAGGGATGCGACACAAGTCCTTCTCGGGGAGTGGTTTTCTGTCATGCGCAACTCCAACATCTATCTGGGAGCAGCCCCCACCCCATCCCTGGGACAGTTCCTGCATCCATCGCGGTAACCAGTGATCAGCCGGCCGCTGCGATTCCCTGGGGGATAGCGGGAAAAATTCAGCCCCGGTGGATTTTGGCGCTGTGGCCACCGAGGGTGGCCGCTAAGTCCCTGCCCGAGGGTATCTCCCCCTGCCCACCCTGACTCCGCACCATCGACCGCCTCCGGCATGTCCCTCCGGCTTTGCTCCAACCCCTGCTCAGGACGTCACCGTGTCCCGTGCCGGGGACACTGCCAGGACCTCATCCTGGGGCTCCGGAGGAGAGGCAGGAAAAGTGGCGGTGGGGCGTGGGCGGGGGGCGCGGGCGGGGGCGGCTTCGCCCTCTAAACCCCACCCCGACTCCGACTTTCCTGGCCCATCCCCACGGAGCTTTCCTCGCCCTCCGCTTCCCCCATGGGACAGTAATTACGACAGTAATTAGGAAGACAATTATTCTTGCTGAATGGGAACATCTTAATCTGTTTCTCCCTGCTTTTGGCAGGTTTCACCCCACGCCCGCCCACAGGCATCGGCGGGTGCCGCCCAGCTCAACTCCCGGAGCCCTGCGTTGCCGTGGGTCCGGATCCTCGCCTGGAAGCCGAGAGGGCTGCGAGCCGTGTCCCATCCCCAGGAGCCACCCAGGCACTGTGCAGCCGCTGGACCCCGACCTGCTGCCGGGAGCAGGGGGATGCCAGAGGACACAGGGCTCCAGCTGGTGGTCCCCAGGAGGGGGACAGGTGAAAGAGATGGCCCCAAACCAAGAGAGGGTGATGAATAAGGCAGCAAAGGGCTGAAGGTGTCTACACGATGGGAATGGATGGGAGCATCACCATCCAGCAGGACCTGCCTTCCACAGCCACAGTGGAGGGCAGCGAGGTGGTACCCACAGGCTCTGCCCTGTGTGTGGGCCCATCCTTTCTGGGATGTTCTCTGTCAGACATGAAGGGAGTGTGAGAGAAAGTGGTGAAGGGACACAGCTCTGGCACAGCCTTTGCCCAGGACTTGCACCACAGGGAGCGCAGGGAGAGCAGTGCTGCAGTGTTCTGTGCGCCAGCTTTTCCCTGGCTGACAGCTGTGCCAGAGCTGGCAGCTTCCCATGCCCTGGCATGTCACTGCCATGATCCCTGCCAGTGGAGATGCCAGTGCCAACCTCCCCATATCTGTCCCCAACTCAGGCTTGTCCCCAGGAGGCTGCTGCAGTTGCTGGTGGTGTCCCCAGCCCAGCCTGGGCATGCCATTGCCACCCAGCTGGGTTCCGCAAGGGCTGTGCCGGAACAGCTGTCCTGTCCTACCGGTCCCCCCAGCTCGAGGGCTGTGGCCAGGATGCCACCAGAGAGACCAGGCCCTGCCTGGGTGTGGCTCGTTACCTGCATGGCAGGAATTAGCTGGGTTTAGGCACCAGCCCTGCTCCCTCTGCCCCACCCATGCACCTTAAATCCCAGCCCACCACACCCAGGGCCAGACCCGGCCATACAGGGCACCATGGAGCTACCGCCTGGCTGCCTTCTCCTCCTTGTTGCCCTGCTTCCCCTTGCTAAGCGATCCAGCCCGGCCCCGCACGCAAATGGACAAGAGGAACTGGGGATGGGTGAGTGTGGCCAGGTCATGTCCTGGGAATGGGGACTCTCTGGGTGCTGCTGTTGTCCAGTTCTTCCCACTGCCCCGTGTGCTGCCAGGTGCTCTCTTGGGTGTGGGGCTGTGGGTGCCTGGAGTCTGACCTTGGGGCACTGGGGGCCTGCTGAGGTCCCCGCTCTGTGCCTCTCACCAGCGTCCTGGTCACTATGTCCTGCAGCAAAGCCTGGGTACTGCTACCACATCGCAGAGGTGGAGGACCTGCTGGACAAGGACTGCGGCTCTTGCGGCATGGGTGCCTCCTGCTCTCACTGCACCAGTGATGCTGACTGCCGCGGAGTCACCAAGTGCTGTCCCAGCAAGTGCGGCTACACATGCCAGGAGCCAGTGTTGGGTGAGGGCTCAATGCTGTGGTGGTGCGGCTCTGGAGTGGCAGCAGGGCATGCGCAGGGGTGGGTGACAGGAGGGGTGTTGGGTCAAACTGGGAAGGGAGGTCCCTGGGGTGCCCTTGAGCTCTTGCTGGGTCTTGCAGACCCTGGGGGTCACCACAGTGCTGTGGGGAAGCTGCTGGTGTGTGGGGCTGTGGGCAGGCGGGTGCAGAGCTGTGTGCTGGCACAAAGGGTTTGGCAGTAAGAAGGAACCAGAATTTTGCAAAACTTTGTGGGCCTGAGAGCACTGAGCGTGGCGGTGTCCCCACCCTGCCCTGGCTCAGCCTGTCCCCTTTGGATCATGCAGATTTCTGCTACCTGCCCTCGGTCTGTGGGAACTGCAAGGCACTCTTCCGCCGCTTCTTCTTCAACGCCTCCAGCCAGCAGTGCGAGGAGTTCATCTATGGCGGCTGCGGCGGCAACAGGAACAACTTTGAGACCAAGGGCGAGTGCTTCCAGGCCTGTTCCCATGTCAGTAACTAGCAATGTGCCATGGGCCACGTGCCACAGCTGCTCCCACGCCGCTCCTGATCCCCATCTCTCAGTTCCAGATGCCTGTTAGTGCTGGTCCGGGAAGCGCAGTGGCCTCTGCACAGCCTCTGCCCAGCCTGGGGGAAGCTGCTGCTGGTGGCCACATCCCTGACCCCACAGGGAGCCATTCCCCACAGGGCTAGTGGCAATGAGGGCTGTGGGCCAGGGTGGCCATGCTGGGGGCTGTGGCTTGCCTGGGATGCTCACTGGCCTAAGGACAGGGATATGTGCCCATGCCAGGATGGATTCCCCCTCCTACACATGGTGCCTGACCTGAGGAGCCTGTCCCTCACCTTGGACTGTGACAATACAAGGACGGGTCCTTGGATGAGCACGTCTGGGTCTGGTCCTTCCTGCCTGTGCTGGCAGGAGCAGACAGCGCCCGTCCCTTTGGGCACCCCTCCCTCATGGGGACTGGGTGGTGGGTGCCTCCAGCAGCATGGCATGGCAGGGCACACCCAGCCACCACCCTGCAGCTCCCATTGCCACGGATGGGCTCCCAGCCCAGCCCTGTCTTCGAGCTGCGAACATGACCTGGCTGGGAGCTGAAGCCACTGAATGGAGGAGGAACAGCTCCCACCTCAATGGATGCCTGGGGTGGTGCCCTGGCCTGAGTCTGTGTCTGCACCACTTCACTGGCCCCGTGGCACCAACTCCGGCTGAACCTCCTGGCCCTGGGGGCCTCAGGTGATTTCAAGGCCACTCGAGGACTACATGGGGCAGCTGGGGGCAGCAAAGCACACACTTTATTACTGGAAATGGTGGGGAGGGGACAGGCCAGCTGGGGTCCATGACTGTCCCATGTCCCCTAATGAAGGCGTCTTTCTGCTGCAGAGGAGCTGCTCTCCCATCACGCAGCATCTGAAAAGGAGGATGAGCTTTTAGGGAGCAACGAGACTCCAGGAGCGAGGGACCAGTGGCCGCAATTGCAGCCATGCTCGCCAGCTCCACGAGAGCTTCATCCTGCTCCACATCACTTCAGATCCCCTCGCCCTGCAAATGCATCTGCTGGGAGCAGAGCAATGGAGCAGCAGAGGGAACTGGCTTCACAATGATGCTGAGCTGCGAGCATGCTGAGGGCTGTGCCCTTCATACATGTCAGCTGGCACCCTGCATGACCTGGTGTTAGCCCTGGTGCTGGCCCTATCACGGTGGCCATAGGCCTCCTTACCGCCAGGCACCCGTGTGCAGACGTGGCCACAGCCATTGCTGCAGCACTTGTGGCCCCAGGGACACTCCTCATCGAGGCTGCACAGGTCCAGGCAGGTCCCACCGCCCCTGGGCATGGGGCACGCTCCACCTCTGCCTGCAAGGCGGAGCACCCTGCTGTGGGCCACAGAGCTGGGACACCCCACATCTCCTGGGGCGACACCAGGGTCTCCTGTGTCTCACCTCCAGGAGTGTCCACACAGATGCGGCCGCAGGAGGTGCGGGTGCACCTCTGTCCCCAAGGACACTGCGAGTCGGCCTCGCACTCCTCCGAGCACCGCTCAGCACCATGCTGGGGCACAGCCACAGTGTCATGCTCTGTGGGAAGGGGAGGATGGTCACCTGGTGACTGAGCTGAGGTTGTGTGTGCTCAATCACTTGCACAAAAAGAGGAGAAGGCATGAAACAAAGGATGGGGGCAGATCATATCCCTGGAGGATGTGAGACCCTCGCAGGCACAGCTGCCTTGGCAGACCCAGCTCAGAGTTCCAGTGCAGTCACAGCGTGGGGTCCTCACTTGGGAAGGAAGGGCCAGGGTGCCCTGGGGGTGGGTACCAAGGGGACCTGGGCTCTGTCCCTGCTGGGCTCGGCAGGTGTGAGGGACTGACCTTGCAGAGAGGCTGGCGTGCAGACGTGGCCACAGCCGTTACTGCAGCACTTGTGGCCCCAGGGACACTCCTCGTCGAAGTTGCACAGGTCCAAGCATGTGCCCCCCTCCCTGGGGATGGGGCACACTCCCAGTCTGCCTGCAAGGCAAGCACCCAGCTGGGGGGCACCTGGCCTGGGGCATCTCACCATGGGGCACCCCAGGACAGCCCCACATGATTCCTGGAGGGCCTGGCTGGCTCTCACCTCCAGGGATATCCATACAGACACGGCCACAGCCGATGCTGGTGCACCGCTGTCCCCGGGGACACTGTGAATCAGCCTGGCACTCCTCCACACACCGGCCATCAGCTCTGTCCCCGCTGTCTGCGGGGGCACGGCAACCAACCCGCTGTCACCTGGCTGCCCTTGGGGGGGCTGGGGCCAGCTCCCTCCAGACAGGCTGTGCCCACTACCTCTTGGCACGGCCATGCACTCCCAGCCACAGCCGGTGTCACAGCACTTCTCCTCTGGCCGGCAGACACTGTCATCCAGGCACTGGCTGCCGCGCCGGCGCCGCGGGTCCCAGCACGGCTCTGCCCGGGGGCACTCCCCGGGGTGCTCTAGCAGAGGAGGGGACCCGGGTGAGGGCGGAGGTCCCAGCCCTGCTCTCATATCACTGCCCTGTGCTGGTGGCCGGGCTGCCGCGCTCACCTCGGGCAGGGCGGGTGCAGCGCATGGCGCAGCCAGAGAAGCAGCACTTTTCCTGCCGGGAGCAGTCCCTGTCGTGGGTGCAGGAGTCCCTCTCCGTGCACGGCTCCGATGTCTGCTGTGGCCTCACCTTTGGGCACTCACCGGGTTTGTCTGAGAGGGGCAGAAAGAGACAACAGGAGGAGGAACCACCCTGTGCTGCGGGCACAGCCTCGGGGTGCCCCCGGGGATCTGAGTGCCTGCCCTACGGCAGCACCGTCCCACATCCTGCGCCCAGGAGCTTTGACAGCGTTCCCGGTGGAATCACTCTTCTGGCGACCATCTCCTCACCTGGTTCGGGGGCTGAGCACACGTGGCCACATCTGCTGCTGCTGCAGCACTTCTCAGCCCCCGGACACTGCCAGTCGCTGGTGCAGGTGGTGCCACACGGGGTCACAGCCAGCGGAGCAACCTCAGCCAGCGGGCATATGCCTGGTTTCTCTGGGGGCAGGAGGCAGTGGGGCTGGGGGTGCAAGCCGCAACAGCGGGTCTTCCCCACCCAGTCTCACAGTTCCTGGAGCTGAGGGACACCCCTGCCCGTATCTGGCACCTGGGGATGGGGACAGGCAGACGTAGTCACAGCCACGCAGGCAGCACTTCTCCTCGCGGGGACACTCTCCATCGTGCCAGCACCAAGCTCTGCAGTCGTAACTGGGGAACAGCCCGGCATGGGCTGGGCAGAATCCGTCCTTTCCTGCAGGCATGGCGTGGGGTGGTTGCAGTGCCACTGCTTGGAGACACAGCCATGGGGACCAGGGCACGTGGGGCTGTCGAACCTTTGGGGTGGCGCCCAGCGCCCTCACCTTGGCTGTGTGCCACACAGTGCCGGCTGCACAGCTGGTGACAGCACACGTAGGATGGGGGACAGTCCTGGTCTTGGAGGCATCCCCACTGGTGCAGCAGTGGCCGCTGAGTGGCTGGAGCAGGGCTGGTGTCCTCTGCACCGTGGAGCAGGATGAGAGCAGGATGGTGGCCTCACCAGATGGTGGTCTCAATGTCCCCTTCCCTCCCCATTCCAGTGCCCACCTGGGAGTTGTGCAATGTGTCCCCACCCCAGACCCTGCAGAGTGCACCCTGGCAAGCGTGGGGTGAGAGGTCCCCTTTGTGCCACAGCTCTGCGCCATGGTGGCTGCTGCCCCACGGCATCATTCCCGGTCTCTGAGCCATGTCCCCGCCCGCACTGCCCATCCTGTCCCGTCCTGCCTCACCGGCCGGCACTCCCGGCAGGCACTGGTGGCTGCAGCTGCTGTTGCAGCATTTCTGCGCGTCGGGGCAGTCGCTGTCGCCTCGGCACCGCTCCCGGAACGGTCCTGGCTGCACCGTGGGGCCCTCGCGGGGCTTGGGCTGGTCTGGCAGGGCAGAATGGGTTTGACGATTCAGCATCCCCCACTGGTCGCCCTGCCTGCCCCGGGGGTCCCCGGCTCCTGCCATGACCCACACATTCCTGGTGCCTGAGGCCACGTTCCGACGTTGGGTTTTCCAGGCAGCTGCCATGAGCTGCCGGTGCGGGGGAACCTCCGTGTGCTGCCCCAGGGGCCAGGGCGGCAGGGAGAAGCGTATGGCACAGAGGATCCGCGGGGTGGGCCAGGGCTCTCAGCCGTCCCTGCCGAGTCCTTACCCTGCGCCGGCTCCAGGCAGGCAGAGCCGCAGCCCAGCGGGCAGCACTTCTGCTCTCCCAGGCAGTCCTTGTCCTCCAGGCAGGGGAAGGAGCAAGGGGCAATGAGCCCCTCAGGGGCTGCTGCCGGGCACGCACCGGGCTTCTCTGCAGCGCCGAGGGGCCGAGAGGTGAGGCTGCACTGCGGTGTCCTAGGGCAGCACCGGGAAACCTGCCTCTGCCAGACCCCTCTGCCTCCCCCTGGCTGGATCCCTCCCTGTGTCCCATCCCAGAGCGCTCCACATTTCCCAGCAGCGGTCCGGAGGCTGCCAGCAGCGCACAGGGAGCTGCTCCATAGCAATGGGGATAGCACAGGGAATGGGGCAGGGAGAAGGGTGCCAGCTGCCCCCGGGACAGAGGTGGTGTCAGCAGCTGTACCGCGGTGCCGTACCTTCTGCCGGGGGGATGCAGCGGAGCCGGCACTCCCAGTGGCAGCACTTGAGCCCAGCGGGACAGCTGGAGTCGTTGGCACAGAGTGGGGACTCCAGGCGCAAGCAGCGCATGAAGTCCCGTGGACACCTCCCCGGTTTCTGGGAATCCCCTGCGGTGGGATGGCAATGTCAGCACAGTGTCAGAAGCAGGATCTCTCTGCAGGGGCCAGGAAAGCGGAGCACGGACTGCAGCCCAGGAGGCTGGAGACTCCTCTGCATCATGGCCCGGGGCTGCTGGACTCCCACATCGAGACCTGCACGGCTGAGCACAGTGTGGCACAGTGCAGCATGGCACGGCATGGCGTGGCATGGCACAGGCCCATGTGTGCCCTTGCAAGGCAGCAAGTGCCACGAGGAGTGTCACTGGCCCTGTCAGGGTGAAGCCAGCACTATCTGGAGGTCAGGATTTATTCCCGAGCTTCCTGCTGCCGCGGGCATCCTCACTGCAAGCAGCACACTCCTTACTGCTGCTGTCTCCTCCTCTTCTTTCTCCTCCTCCTCCTGGCACCCTGTGCTCCTCCTGGCCATGCTGGGAAAACTGGGACAGCCCTGCCCTCTGGTACAGGCGAGCTCCAGCTGGCGCCTGTGCCCGGCTCCTGCTGCCAGCTGGGGCTGCGGCGGGAGCCGCCTTTGCCAACAGCCCGTCCTGTCCGGCTGTGGCGCGCTCGTGTGTTTGGGCTGCAAACAGACGCTGCCGGAGTTTCACTGCAAACAGCAGCTGCTTGGTCCAAACAAAGAGGCACCGGCTGTAGTCTCGGTGTGGGCAGAGCCACACCGCAGCTGGGCACCACCGCCCCAGGCATGATCCCATGGTGCGGGGCTGGCACCAGGGGTCTGTGCCCAGGATGCAGCACAGACCCTGCTGCACGTGGTACCCCTGGGAGCTGACAGTTGTTGTGCCCGTGGGGTGCAGGTGGTGCCCACAGGGGTGAGGGCATGCACACATGCCCCTGCAGCCTGGGGTGGAAGCAGTGTCCCCCAGGCAGCAGGGCTGCAGTGCAGGTGCTGCAGCCAGCTGGGACATGGTCCCTGTCTGCATATGCTGGGCAGGGACAGAAGGGACACGGCAGGGACAGGGGGCTGGGGTGAAAGGAGCTGCTCCCAGGCTGCCCATGCCTGGCAGCTGCCGGGTTTGACTCCTGGTACTCACCACCCTTCTCTGGTGTTACACTTGGCTCTGCCCCGAGGATGAGGAGGCCCAGGAGGAGGAAAACTCCTGGACCCATGGTGCTGCTGGGGATGTTGTGCGTGTCTGGAGCTGAGCTGGGGCTTGGTTTAAAGTCTGTGATAGGGCTGCCTGAAGTGCCAGGGCAGCTGAAGCTGGGCTGCCTGCTGTGGTGGCTGGTTGTGCTGCGGGTAGGAGGAGCAGGAGGAGCAGGAGGAGGGGCAGTTCCCAGAACCCGCTGACGTCCTGCCAGCCATCCCCCTTATCTCTGCCCAAGCCCCGCTTTGGGGTCAGGGCGACCTCCGGGGTCGGGGAGGCCATCTGCGGTTGGGCAGTGCTGTCCCCCGTGCTGCACCGCCCCATTCCTGCTGCAGCTGGCTGCCACTCTCTCTCTGGGTTTCCTTCCAACCCCACTCACCCCTCTACTCCCTGGAGAGGGGGTGCAGATAGACCCCATGGCTTGGTCCTGGCATGGTGGTGGGAGCAGCCCGAGGGGTTCTAACAGCTCTACTGCCATGGTGTTGCCCCTCAGCCAACTGTATCTTCCATGCATGGTATTGCTTGGGATCCAGCACCATGAGTAAGCAGGTCCTGCCATGGCCCCTGGCACGTGGGTGATGCTCCCTGCCTCCTTCCTTGTCCGAGTGCTCCATCTGTCCTGACCCGTGACTGCTTTTCCCACCAGGTTTTCACACTTTGGGATGCAAATGAGCCCTTCCTTGGCACAAGGAATCCGAGGGAACTGGTTCTCCAGTCCATGACTGCCAAGGGGATATCATGCAGCCCCCAGGCCCAGCAGAATGGTTACCACGGAACGATGATGGCTGGAAGTCACCTGCATGGAACTGGGACCCTCTCCCTGCCCTGGGGCAGTGTCTTCGTGCAGGGATGACAGCCTGCACCTCCCCGCCTGCACGCAGCCCAGGCTGCCAGCGCCTCTGGGAACGGAGCACAGAATGGGGTTGGTGACCCAGAGCAGAGGTGGCTGTGGGATGGTTTATTCTGTCTCAGTGCTGTGGAGCAGCTGGGGCCATTGTGGATGCAGGATTTTGCCTCATGCAGGGTTGCCAGGACTCTTGGCCATGGGGCAGTGCAGGCAGTATGCAGCCCTTAATGGATGGCTGGGGGTGCCGGGAACCCTGACCAGAAGCATCGGAATGGATGCTGGTGCCATCCTGCCACTGCAGAGGGTCCAATGCAGGGATAGGTGTGGGGGGCAGCAGCCCCTCTGCTCACCCCACGGGTGCAATGGCAGTGGGGTGAGGGATGACCCCAAAATGGCAGCTCCTGGTGCAGCCCTTCCTGGCCATGACTAGGCTGTGCCTGGAAGAGACAGGTGAGGTGGTCAGTGAGGATGGGTGCTCCCTCTCTGAGGGATGAGGGGCCTTGTGGTGCTCCCACATTGGGCGCCCCTCTGTCCCCTCCAGGCTGGATGCAGGAGGCAGCAGGCTGTGGGGGGCCATACCCCGCAGCGGGGGGACGCAGACCCAGCTGCAGCCCTGCAGGCAACACTTCTGGCCAAGGGGACAATCCTTGTCCTGCAGACACAGGAGGAGGCACTTGGCTGCTCGATCACCCTCTGCTTCAGGGGGGCAGAGACCTGGCCACGGCGGCACATGCAGAGAGAGGAAGGTGTGAGTGGTTCAGGGCACGTCTCCAGGGTGGGGGAGCTGCCCCACCTGCAGGGGTGAGCCCCTCACCCAGCTCCTGCCCCATCAGCAGCTCGGTCCCCAGCTTCCCATTACCCCTGGGAGGGTCATGGTGACAGGGTAGGGAGGGGGGACAGGGGCCTTGATTTACCCTTGGTGGGTGGTTTGCAGACGTGGCCACAGCCGGTGGTGCAGCACTTGTCGTCCCCAAGGCAGTCACTGTCGGTGTCACACAGCTCCAGACAGGGCCCCAAAGAGCCCCGCAGCACCATGGGGCACACACCGGGCTTCGCTGTGGCATGGTGGCTCTCTGGTGATAGTGAGGAGTGTGGCTGTGCTGGGATTCTGTCCCCATCCTGTCCCTGTCCTGCACCTCCATCTGCCTTCCCAGAGCACCATGATGGCCTCAGCTGCCAGCCCCACACCCACATCAGTGTCACCCCGTGAGGCCAGTCACAGCTCAATATGGCATGCCAGCTGGTGGCTGGAGAGGTGAGGGACAGCCCTTGCTCTGGTAGCAGCAACACGTAGTCTGAGGGGGGTGAAGGAGGAAGGGTCAGGAGGGGGTTCAGCATTTCACCCACTCATGGCCATCTCCCACCCATGACACAGGAGCTGGGTATGGGGATCCATTCCCACAGCACCCTGAGGGCCAGCTCTTGGCAAGGGGCTCATGAGCCTGGGGCTGTGCCCAGGGCAGGCGTGTGGCACCGGGCGCCGCAGCCAGTGGCACACACTCCCAGAGGCCTGGATGGATGCCACCAGCTGCACACTTGGCCAGGCACAGCCACTGCGGCTTGTCCAGCAGTACGGCCGGGCACATGCTGGGCTCTGCCGGGGGGAGCTGGGCTAGCACCAGTACAGTGGTGGGCTGAACATGGGGATTAGGGAAGGCTGTCAGGGCTGTACCTGTGTCCGGAGGGGTGCAGGCCAGCCCACAGCCAGAGAAGCAGCACTTGCGTTCCCCAGGGCAGTCCCGGTCATCGGTGCAGCGGTTGGGGCAGGGAGCAGCACTCCTCTGGGCACGCTTCCATGGGCAGAACCCGGGTTTGGCTGGAGGGAAGGCTCAGGATCAGCATGCAGCCAGCTTGGCCCCACTGCCCATGGCTCCTCTACAGCGCGATGGGGGCTGTGGACCCCCGGGGTTCTCCCAGGGCATCCTCAGCCTGCCATGGGGATCCCCACGACACCTCACCTGGCTCAGCAGGCACACAGCGGGTGCAGCAGCCACGGGTGCAGCACTTCTCCCCCGAGTGGCATGTGGTGTCATTGTGACATCTCGTCCCACAGCTTGGCCCGATGGCACTGCCAGCACGGGGGCAGTAGCCTGGGCTGTCTGCAGAGGGAGATGCTCCATGCAGCGGTGTCCCAGCACACAGAGCCTGCTCCAGGGGCACCAACACAGGCACCAGCCCACATCCCACATCCCACCCATTGCCCAACCCTCGCGCTGGCATCCCTTGGAGTGAGCAGCGGTACCTGTGGTGGGCAGGAGGCAGGTCCTGACCTTCCCGATCTGGCAGCACTTCTCAGTACCAGGGCAGTCGTGGTCCGAGAGGCAGTACAGTCTGGGGGACCAAAGGGCTCCGCTCGCCCCTGCTGGGCACTCGCCAGCTTTAGGGGGGGCAGGCGGGGCAGAGGGTGTCCAGCGTGGGGATGCAGTGAAGGTGGGGGCAGCGCCCTGGTCCCTGGGACTGTGCTGCTGGGCCAGGGTGAGCAGTGCCAGGAGCACCAGAAGAAGGGTCCGGTGGCCCAGCATCGTGCTGCGATTGATGTGCTTCTGGCGATGGGCTGGGATTTAAACTCTGCTGAGTGGGGGCTGGCCAAGCCAAGCTGCTTCTTCTCATAGTGGCACAGTTTCAGGACTGTGGGAGTGCTGGGCACGAACAATTCAGCTTGGGGAAGACTCCCAGGGCAGTGCTGGGCTCGTGGCCCATGGCTGACGCATCCTCCACAGCTCCCTTTCCAGGTCACTGGTGACCTGTGAGCAGCTGGGCCAAGGGCTGAGCAGCACTCCCAGAGCCCCACCATTGTGAGCAGGGATGGGACACAGGAGCAGTGTCCTGTGCCAGTCTTCAGTGTCCACTGGGTCCCTCCTGGGCACATGTGGAGCAGGGAGAGCTGCTGTGGGGCTGTGCCAGGGTTCACAGCCTGCACCTCCACTGCAGACAGAGGGGGAACAAGCACCAGACGCTGAGCAGTGCTGGGCAGGGTGTGGGGCTCACTCAGTCCCAGGGGATGGCTCTGCTCTGTCCCCTGCCAAGGGTGGGGACTCTGGGGGTGCCAGCCCCTCTCAGGCAGGAGGGACATGCTCTGATCCCAGGGGCTGGGAGCAGAAGCAGGCAGGTACGGAAGGAACAGGGCCTCTGGAGACCTGTGGAGAGCAGGAAGTGCCAGGGGAAAGCAGGACAGGAGCAGAAACCCAGCTTTGAGCAGGCAGGGAGGGATGTGGCAGGGGCAGGCATGGGTCTGGGGCATGTGGGCTGCACTGCCCAAAGCTCCTTCAGGCTTCTGCTGTGGGCAAGGTGCCATAGTCAGGCTGGGAGGGCAAAGGTAAGGAGGAGTTTGGGTGATGCTCGTACGGGCACACATTGCAGCCTGTTTGTCCCCTGGCCATTGCAGAGCAGGGAGCAGAGAGCACGTCTGCTCTGATGGGACACGGACACAGCTGCACCTTGACAGCCCCGCTCAGAGCATGATGGAGGAGCCAAGGTGGAGGAGCCAGTGTGCCGGGACAGCTGGGGCCATGGACCCATGGGACAGCCCCAGGCAGGGTGCAGGCTGGGAACCCTTGGAGACATGACAGAGTCAGTCAATGCTGATGCTTGTGTGCAGCCCTTCCAGGCATCCCTGGCCCGGGATGGAGAGGTAGCCACAGCACATGATGGAGAGGTGGCCACAGCATGGAGCAGAGAGGCAGCCATGGCATGGAATGGAGAGATGGCCATGGTGAGGGATGGAGAGGCAGCCACGGTGTGACAGGGAGAAGCTGCTTTATTGGTGAGAGTGCAGGGGGCTCGCCCCGAGCAGGGAACCCCAGGGAGGAAACTGAGGCTGAAGGCTCCAAGCCGGGGGGATGGTGCAGGGCCAGGGCCAGGGCATGTGGGATGGGCATCGGGCAGCAGCTTCCCTGTGGCTGGGTTGGCAGGAGGAGGCTGCACCTGCAAAGGAACAGAGGCTGTGAGCGGGATGGGTGCACAGGTGCCATGCTGTGATGCTGTGGGATCCCTGGGGCTGGAAGGCACCCAACTGACCTCAGTGGATGGGCGTCACACAGGAGACCTTGCCGCAGCCATTCCTGCAACACTTCTGGATCCCAGAGCAGTTGGCATCAGTCTTGCACTGGTTGGTGCAGATGCCAAGCATGGGGATGCCTGGGTTCACAGGTGGGCAGGTGCCAGGCTTCTCTGAAAGGCAAAGGGACATGGCTGAGACCTCCTGGCCCTGGCATGGGGGGCAGGGCCCACTCGCCAGCTCCCAAAGCTGCAGGCACAGCCCTGGCCCCTACCAGCCATGGAGGAGGGACCACCATGGTACTTGATATTTCCCCCATCCCATAGCTCTGCCTGTTGGTACTCCTTGCCAGCTGAACCTGATGGGAACACATGGCATGGTGGTCCCCAACGGTCCCTATGCCCACTGTTCCTGCTCAGGGACACAGGGCTGGCACAGGATGCACAGTTGCGACACGCAGACACGATGGAGGCCTTGGCCCTGCTGTCCTCCACACCTGCCATGGATGGCCCTGGCTGTTTATTCACGGCACGGGGGCTCAGCCTAGGCCTTAGCCAGGATTACATGCCCCCCAAACAGCCTTTGCCTGGCAGTGTGGGGCCCTGGCCCAGCTGTCCCATTGCCTGCAACTCCTGCTTTGCACGGTGCTGCCTTCCACCATGGTGCAGCCAAGCCAGCACTGTCCTGCAGGCAGCCATGGAGGCACCAGAGCTTCCAGGTCACATCCATGAGTCTGCAGCTGTGGATACCAACTCCTGCACCCATCTCCTTGGGTCGCTCTCCAGAAGGATTGTTGTGGTGAGTGTGCTCAGCACAGAACAGTGCCCACATCCTGGGTTGGCAGCTGCCCACGAGGCTGAGCAGGCAACAAGGGCTGCAATGGGGAGCATCACACCCTCCACCCAAGCCCCAGCATCATCTGGGGGTGTCCACTCAGCCCCTGCATCACAAGAGGAAGGCGCGACCTTGGCCCAGCAGGAGCACACCCCGAGCCTGCTGGGCTCCCATGCAGCTCCCAATGCCCACACTGCAGCCGGACACATATCGGGCACCCAGGCCTGCGGCCACCGCTGCACCCTGGAGCACCAGTGCTGCCGGCTGGGATGGGCTGTTGGCTCGTGGCAGTGGCACCGATTCTGGGCAGCACGGCCAGGAGCAGGAGGGAGTGTTACCGTCAGGCTTCTGGCAGGCCTTGCCGCAGGCTGCCGGGCAGCACTTGAGGGTGCTCTCGCAGTCGCCATCGGACTGGCACCCCACTGTGCAGTTCACCGCATCCATCGCCGGGCTCGGGCACACGCCGGCTTTTGCTGCAAGGCAAAGGTGGGGCCGTGGGCAGGCGCGGGGCGGCCGGCGCGGGCAGGGCAGGGTGAGCGCTGCGTCCCTTCCTGGGAGATGCTGCCCCGGCCCCGGGCTGGCTCCAGGGATGCTGCCGAGCCCAGCCGCGCCGGGCACAGGCCGCTGCTCGCCCCGGCCCCCACGCCGGCTGCCCGCGGGCTGGGAGGGAGGGATGCTGGCCGCTCGCCGGGTGTGCCGTGACGAGCCGTGCTGGGCCATGCGCTCATACTCACTGGTGTCATTCTGGGCGGATGCTGCCGGCAGCTCTGCCCAGAGAGCCAGGAGCCCCGCCAAGATGAGGACGCTGTGGGCCGTGGGCATGGTGCAGGAACCGGTTGCGCTGTGGCCGCCCGGCCCGGCCTTTAAGCTCCTCTCCAGGTGGGGCCGGCGGGCTCGGCCTTCCGGGTGGCTCCCAAGGGCCGGGCAGGGCCAGGCTCCCCCTTCGCGCTTGCACAACCCGAGTATCAGGTATCTGCCGCTGCTGGCTGCCGACCAGGGAGGGGGAGCCTCGAGGAGACTGGGCGGCCATGCTGAGAACTCGCCCGGCAGGAAGAGCAGCCAAGCACCCCTGGCCACGGCCCCCGCACGCCGGACCCCAGCCTGCCCCACACTGAGCCCACCGCGGCTGGGTGGCCATGGCCCTGCGTGGGCAGCGGCCGTGGGGATGTAGTGGTACCGCTCGCAGGGAGCGAGGCAGGCGTGAATGCACCACGGACAGGGCGTGACCTGTCCCTGGTCAGACTCACCCTGCGCTGCCCTGGCCACTGTCGTGAGCCTGAACGGAGCCCCTGGCCTGGGTCGCTGATGCACCGAGGCTGGGAGGAACCAGCAATGTAGATAGGGCTGTGGCTCAGCTCTACTGCTGCTCACCCAGCTTCTGCTCCTGTTCCAGCCACTCTTCTCCTCCAGCTCTTGCTCCTCAACTGAAGGGTCCTTCAGGTTGCCCGTGCCTTGGGCAGGTGCCTGCCCCAGGGCTGCCCTGCAGCTCCCCGGCCCTGTCCCACGGACCCTGCCATCCTCACAGCCTCCCACAGCACTGGGGATGTGGATGGACCATCCAACAGCACCGTTTGTGCAAGTGGCAGTCAGGGAGTGAGCCATTGATGTGTGCTCCCAGTGCTCCAGGGCATGGTGGTACCGGGGCTATATGACCCCAGTCCATTCGTCCTGTGCAGGATACCTTCCCATGGCATGTCTGGTGGGTCAGGACACTTCACTGCCCCTGACAATGTCAAACTGGGGATGGTTTGAACAGGCCCAGCTTGCCCACCTGGCATGGCTGCCCTGCTCACATGAGCGTTTGCCACTCTGTCAGCACCCATCTCCTCCACAGCCTTCTGCAGGAGGATGAAGCCTGCCCTGTTCCTGGTGGTGTGTCCTTGCTGCTGGCAGAGGCAGCCCCGGCTCTGGGCTGGAGCATCCTGAAAATTTGCATGGGCAAAGGGTGCATGGGGCTGAGACATGATCCCTGCCTGAGTCACGAGCTGGCGTCTGCTCTGCCGGGGTCCGTCTCCAGGTAATTTAACCCCACAGTCAACAATGTGGCACGGTGGCGTGGCAGTAAATCAGTAACTGTTTGCCTTTGCCGGTGGTTCCCTCCCTGCCTGGCTGTTTATGCAGGAACAGGAGCCGGCGTGGATGGCTCAGCCGCCTGCCCCAACACCACACCTCATGTCACTGCTGTCAGCGGTGGGAGCGACACATGGGGATTGGGCAGAGGCCTGGGGTGGCAGGGAGATCATCAATGCAGCCCTTGTCCCTGTGCCCTCCAGGATGGTGACCTGCTGGGGAGCTGCTGGGACCTGGCCACTCTCAGGCTTGCTAGGATGCTCCCACAGTGGGCCCCACTGGGCTGGACTGGGATTTAACCCAGGGCTAACATTGGGATGCCAAGAATGAAAACAACCATGTTGCAGCCTCTGCACCAGGGCTGGAGCACACTTCTGTGTCAGCCAGGGTGGGATGGGGGTGGTAACGGCTGGGAGGTGAGCACACTGCCCACCAGGATCGAGGAGAGGGACCTGCACCATCCTTGCCTGTGGTGCACAGGGACAGTGCCCACCTGAACCGAGTGGCAGCTTCTCTCGAGCAGCGGCACTGCTGTCAGTCCCACACTGCCCACTCAGGGTCATTAGTGGCACACTGTGGCTGGGTTGTGGTCCCGTGCTGGTGCTGTCTTTGAGGGTCATGGCCCTGATCTGACCCTGTGACAGCTATGCCCCAGTGTGGGGTGACCCCAGCGTGGGGTGACCTTGGTGCTGGCAGTGAGAAAGCAGCCAGCATGGGGAAGCTGTGAGGGTGGAAGCCAGCAGCCTGGATGCACAAGAGCAGCTGGATGGGAGCCCAGAAGGGAGCCCAGAAATGGAAGGCTCGTGGAAGGAGATGAGGGGGAAACCGCAGGGGAAGCTGAGAGCTGGGGAGAGCAGTGTGGGTGCCAATGGGTTTGCCCATGGCTGTGCCTCAGCTCCAAGGTGCCCAGCTGGCTGCTGAGGGGACAATCCAGCTGAAGCTGCCCCCAGCCAGCCAGAGCACCTGGAGAGGGACTGAGTGAGCTGGCAGCAGGGCCAGCAGCTCCAGCCCACGCAGTTGGCATTGCCTTCTGGGAGACAGGAATGCTTTGGCTCCTGTCCCCAGTGTATGGCATTCGGGATATTGGTGTCCCCACCCTGGCTCTGCCACGTGCTTCCTCAGCAGAGGCTGAGGATGGCTGTGGGGAGTACAGGGGTCTGCCAGCTATCCCCACGGCCAGGGAGGATTCTGGCAGAGCACATGGGACCATCAGCCCCAAGCCCAATGCCAAAGGCTCTTCTCTGCTGCATCCCTCAGGAGCTGTGCCCACCACCACCACTGAGCCTGGTCACGGTGGCTGCACCCAAGCATCACAGGTGACCGTGGCTCCTCCATGGCAGCAGGGAAGGTGTTGGAGTCACGTCTCCTGACTGCTGAGGGAATGTGGTCAATGATTAAAAGGGGCACACTGAGGTGCCCCCGAGCAGTGAGCCAGCCTCCCGCTGCTGGCACAGGGCAGGGACAGCAAGTACAGGGGTAGAGAGGGATACTCCATCCTCTGGAGACGCTGGGCCCCTCAGTCAGCAGCACAGGGTCCCCACACCATAGGCATGGACTGGTGCATGGAGAATCTGGCCCCTCAGGTCCAGCTGTGCACCTGCCAAGGGCTCCTGCCACACTGCCACATCCTGCCACTGCAGAGCCCCCCACGGCCCACACTGCCCCTGCGGCACAGACCTCAGTGGCCTGCTCTGTGGCATGGCCGCAGCTTCAGTGGTGCATGGATGCTTCAGAGCTTGGAATGTACTTGGCTCTGTGCTGTGGGATTGCTCCTACCTGCTCGTTCCACGTGGGAGCCCAGCCCCAAACAGCCCTGCAGAGCTTCAAGGGCTAGCAGAAGGCATCCACCCCAAGCCCCCCAGCACTCACCTTTGCTCTCAGTAGTTGCAGGGGCTGCCTGCAGCTGGGCACACAGGGCCAGGATGCCCAGGAGCAAAATGATGGTGGTCTTCATGATGGTGAATGCCACAGGTATGGATGGGCAGCGTGGGTTGGCGGGGTTTATATCTGTGTGGGGCCGGGGAGGGGCCATGCACAGAATCTTCGTGTGCCAAAACGCTCACTGCTGCTGCGTGTCACAGTTGTGCCTGAGGCAGTACGGCCTGAGAAATGATTTACCTGGCCTTGTCCAGCCCTGGCAACCAGGCTGAGCAGCTGGAAGGACCCTCAGCACCCTCACGGGGAAAGGGAGATGAGGCCATGGACTGGGGTGATCCCACAGCCATGGGGAGACCAGAACTCCCCCGCTGTGACAAGTGATTAGGTGAGTTTGTGGGATAGGAACCCAGAGGGGACTGCTCAGGAGGATGTTCCCCTGGTAGCTGCTGTCCTGGCAGTGTGTCACGGGGGTGTTTTGGCAAAAAAGCAGCTTTGGGTCTGCTGGGCTGTGCCCATCCCAGAGACCCAGCGTCTGCCTGCCCTAGTCCTGGCCTGGTGCCTGCATCCTGCCACGTCTGCCTGTGGAGCCTCAGGGGACAGCCGGCTGGGTCCCCACGGGTGAGCATGGCCTCAGGGGGAGCAGAGCGTGGGAAGCCTCCATGAAACATAAGGCAGGGTGCACCCGTTGCTGAGCACCATTCCTCCGTAGGGACAGGCTGGTGGCTCGGTGCCGACATGTCGCTGGCTGCAGACGTGTCCCAGCAGATGGGTGCTGTGGTGGGGTCAGCACTAGGGCTGCCTCTCACCTCACCATGCTCCCAGACTGGTGAGAGGTGACCCTGGGATGCCCAAGGTCAAAGGTGTGGGGAGGTCACAGGGAGCCCAGCTGAGCATGTGAAGGGTGACCATGCCAAAGGTGAGGTGTGCTCCCTGCTCTTGGGGACCCCACGGTGCTGCCACTGCTGTCTCTCAGACCCTGCCAAACAGGACCTCTGCTTCCTGCATCCCATGCTATACAGACAGGGGCGTAGTCAGGGGACTGTGCTCTTGCCAGGGGGCTGTTCTGTGGCTCCTTTTATTGTTGAACCGTGGCCACACTGGTACAGCTCTCTGTGCCTCGCCAAATGGCAAAGAGCACCTGCACATTCTGCTGGCAAGTTGGGCAGAGGCAGCCTGGCTTGGGGACCACAGCAGGGGACTGGCAGGGCAGCAAGGCCTGGGGGGGACAGGCAGGGCGGGAGTGGGTGGAGAGAGGCAGGACCAGGCTTTTTGAGGGGCTGGTGGAAGAGACTTCTCCTGTGCTGGAGCTGGAGAATGGCCGCAGCTAGGGTCCTGGTGTATGTGGGGTCACCAGGGACACTCCCTGCCCGGGAAGTTGTGACAAAGCCAGCCTGCCTGGATGCAGGCATCTGTGTTGAGGCCAACGTGACCTCTGTGGCCTCATCCAGGGTTTTACAGCTCAATGATCGGTACTCCCCCACTTGGAAATTCCTCTGTGTGCGTCATCTCTGCTGCAAGCAGCCGAATGCATTTTTTGCTGCCAGAACTCTGGGTCTGAAGCAAAAGGAAACATGAGCTGGAACCAGGGGCTTTGAGAGCAGCCTGTTCACGTGTATGGGGTCCCTTTGGGTGACACCTTTGCCCCAATGTGGTGTGTGCCGCAGTGCCTTGGTGGCGATGTGGGGGTCACCTGCCTCTCCCGAGCAGCGCTGGCCCTTTGACTGGTGCTGGCGGCCCCGGGCTCTGCGGGGAGCCTTGCGCTCCTCCTCCCCCGGCTGCTGTGTGCCCGATGCGTGTCACGGCGTGGAGCGACATCAGCGATGGCCCGTGCCAGTCGTGTGGCTCATGGCAATGTGAGCCTGGCGTGCCCTCCGCCACTGGGCTGTGGGGAATGGACCCCCTGGTCTGGGCAGCCCCCTCCCCACCTGCACCAGCCTCCCTCCCGCAGCTCCTCCCAGCCGCTGCTGGTGCCTCTGGCGGCTCCCCCGTCCCCTCCCGCCGTGTTTCGCGGCTCGGGGCCGCTCCCGTGCTGGTCCCGCCGCCGATCCCGCACGGCAGCCAGCAGAGGAGGCTGTTGCTCCGCCGCAGCGGCCCGGGAGCGGGGCTGGGCTCTGCCGAGCGCCGCCCGTCCCTGTCCCCGGGGCTGACCCAGCCTGAGAATGTGGAGCTGCTGGAGCGGGTCCGGAGGAGGCAAAGGAGATGCTCCGAGGGCTGGAGCACCTCTGCTCTGGAGCCAGGCTGGTAGAGCTGGGAGTGTTCAGCCTGGGGAAGAGAAGGCTCTGTGGAGACCTTGTGGCACCTTCCAGTGCCTAAAGAGGCTCCAAGAGAGCTGGAGAGGGACTTTGGACAAGGCCATGGAGTGACAGAACAAGGGGGAAGGGCTTCCCATTGACAGAGGACTAGGTTAGATTAGAGATTAGCAAGGAATTTTTCGCTGTGAGGGCAGTGAGGAACTGGAACAGGCTGTCCAGAGAACCTATGTCTGCTCCATCCCTGGAAGTGTTCAAGGCCAGGTTGGATGGGGCTAGGAACAAGGTGTCCATGACCACTTGGCCCTGAGCTGGTGCCATGGCTGCTGCTGGGTTCTGACATGAAAGTTCCTGTGTGGGGGAGGCAGGGGGATGGCAGCCCATCCTCAGCACCCTGTTCCTAGAGGGAGATCAGGCAGGACCAGAGCTGTCCCACAGCTCAGGGTGAGGAGGGTGCCCAGCACAGGCAGGGTACTGCTTGCTCCAGCCCCGCTCAGCCCTGCCTTGAGTTGTCCCTCAGTCTGGCTCTTGGGGTTAACAGCAGTAGCTGCCTGAACACACGCAGGGACTGCCGCTCCATAGCAGCTCTAACAGCTCCTATCCATAATGCAGTGAAGCTGAGACAAGGTGCAAGGGTCTGGGCTAGGCTGGTGCTGGCTGCTCATGGCTCTGTGCCACGTACGGTGCCTGGCTGGTGGCACGGCCATGCGTGGCGCCTGGCTGGCGGCGCAGGAAGGCGGCCTCCCAAAATGGGGATTTTATTACAGCCATACATCACAGCGGCGGCCTGATGCGGGCAGACGGCGGTGATTTTTCTTCATGGTTTACAGACAAATGAGGGGAAGGAAAATTGATGTGAACTTTGCTATAGCGAGAGGTCAGGCGCGGACAGGGAGTTGGTTATGGATGAGCCAGGGACTTCTGGGGCTGCCTGTCCCCAGGCCCCTCCTGGCCCCCTGCTCCAGGCCAGGAGCACTGGCAGCAACAGGACTGAGAGCATCATGTCCAGCATGGAGACTGTGCTGCTGCTCCAGGGGGTTGGAAGAGCAGTGTGAATCCCTGTGGAGGGATGCCTGGAGGGATGTTCTACTGCTCAGGGGGACCATGTGGGCAGAGTTATTAATTCCAGCATGGTTTGGCCATGCAGTGGGAGATGGGCTGCTGTCACCGGCTGCTGGTGAGACCTTGGCTGTTCTCACCACAATTAAAGTTGCCTCCAAACATCACAGTCCTGCCCAGTGTAAGATAACAGCTAATATCCTCCAATAGCAGCTATCAGCTTCTCCATACAGTCCATAAATATTAATACAATTCTAATTAGTTCCTTTAAATACATTGCCTAAATTAAGCGTTTCCAGGGCAATAAATCAGCAGCAGGTTGGCTGCTCACCCTGCCCATGCCCATTGCACAGGGGCTGACAAACCCCATGGCACAAAACTAACCCCTGCCCTTAGATCCAAGGAGAAGAGGGGCCCAGGTGCAGTGTGCAAACTAGGAATGCCTTGTGACCATCATCAGCAGTAATTCATTGATGTATTTCTCCAGGTGCACCTGGTTTGCATTCCCAGTGATTTGCTCAATACCAGGACTATCCGTGTCTCACTGTGGCAGACAGTGCCTCTGGATTGATGGCTCTGTGCTGGTGTGCTCCTCTAGAAGCTCTGTTCCAGCTGGGGCAGTGCCATGTGTCCCCCTAGCACATGGCAGTCTCTGACCTGTGAGGCAGGAGGGACTGGGTCCTTGGGGGGATGCTGCTCTGTGTAGCCCCTGGCCTTCACCCCCACCTCTGATTCTTCCTTCTTTGGGGAGGTGGCAGCAGTGACCATCCTGCTCAGAGCTCTCCCATGAGCTGGAGTAGATGGAATTCCTTCAAAGGTGCTCTGTGTGCTGTGTGGGGGGGAGTGTGCACAGAGTAACATTGCACACAGGGGTGCAGGGGGGACGGAGCACAGACTGGGGCACAGGGAGCAGGTCTGAGGCGGGAATGGCATCCATCCTCCTGGTGGTCTGGCTTTGGCAGTACCGGAAAAGAACAAATACCAAACTCATTTACCTGAGGAGGAATTAATACGGTGTGAAGCCTGTAGTGGATGATTTAGGAAGTGAATTTAAAATCTCAACACAAATAGATTTTTTTATAAGGTCAGAGGAAAGATTAAATGCTACAGACAAGCACCGCACTTGCCATTTCCAGCATCACTTTCATCATAGATATTTTGGGCTGGTGCTGTCCCTGCGCTGTCCACGTGGGTCTGAGCCTGCTCACCATGGTGGTGCTGGGTGAGCAGGGATGTCCCTATGGAGGGCAGAATGCCTCACCGTCTCCTTCCTTACCAGGTTGCTGCCAGCACATGGAAGCAGCCAGCGATGCTCCATGGTGTGAGGGAGGTGGTGTGCAGCCACACTGCTGGTGGTACTGGCAAAACCAGCTCTAACTGCTCCAGCTTGGGCAGGATCTCTTCCCAGACCCCTCCGGTATTCCTGCCAGTGGTGCACGGGGAATCCAAGCTGTGGTGCTCACCCGGCACGATGTGTGCCCATTGCCAGTTCCTGGCTCCTCCTCCTGGTGCCTGGCAGCGACCAGGATTGATGGCAAGAGATTTGAAAGGCTCCAAATGCGGAGGTTATAGCACTGAGCCACCCCCATCCATCACTGGCCATTCATTACCAAGTAACACCCTGCACGCTGGGCTGATTTCACACCTTATCTGAACCCAGCAGCTGTGCCCTAAATCCTGAGTGCTGAGACTGTCTGGAGGAATTCGGCTGCCTGTGCTTAAAATTAGTGTTAGCATCTATCATTTCCCTACACCAAATGGCTTCTGTGTCGGCACTTGGCAGCACTCATCCGTCACCAGGGCTCCAGGCTGCCCAGCACCGTGCCCTCTCTGTCACTGTCACAGGATGCCTCGTTGGCAAAATGTCACCCAAAGGACAAGTGCAGCATCTTGGCCTCTTCCTTTAGCTGGCCTGATGGCACTGCCAGCAGTGAGGGTGTCCTTTGTCCCCTCGGCACGGCAGGTATCAGCTCTGCTCTCCCTGTCCCTCCAGCCCCACCATAGCCAGGCATCTGGCATGGGCACAGCCTAACATGTGTCCCCTGGCATGGTGGCTCGCTGCCTCAGGAGCCACAATGCCAGTACAGCCATGGGGCGAGGCCCCTCTGGCTGCGGTGCCCACAGCCATTCCTGGTGAGGTGACTTGCTCCTGCCAGGCTGGTGCTGCCGGAGCTGTCGGTGTGATGAAAAGCCTCCCGCAGCAATGCAGATAACATACAAGCACAGGTCAGGCGAGGCCCCTGTAGCCCATCCATCAGGCGAAGCAGCTACAGGCGCTCCTGGTGCCACCATCTGATGCACGTTATCCGGCACAAATGTGTTTCTTCCCCCAAGGTTAAACGGATGAGTGAGGTTCAGGCGCTGACAGCTCTGCCTGCCCTGCGCTGGCGATAAACGAGCTGCAAGAACCAGAGGGGAAAAAAAAGGTTTGTTTTCTGTCAAATGCTCCTTTTGATGGTGCTGGCACGAGGATGGCGGCAGTGCTGAGATGAGCATGGGGATGGGAACTGCTCCTGGCATGGCCGCAGGGCAGCCAGCGATGGCACCATCATAGCTGTGTTGGGTGATGGGCAAGAACAAGGGCTTGGTGAGCTGCTGAAGCACTGAGTGGTGCTGGCAGCAGGTGCTTGGTGTAGCCCCAGTGGGCTGTCAAGCCATGCTGGGACAGGCAGGGGTTGGATGGGATATTGGTGAGCCTGATCCTTCCCACGGTGCCTGCCTGCCCTGGGCATTGCCCTAGATGGAGTGTCAGGTTGGGGTCCCCCACCCTGTGCACTGTCCCTGCCAGGCTGCCACTGCTGGGCTGTCACTGCCCTGCTCAATGTCACACTCAGAGCCTGTCAACGTGAAAAAAGGTTTGCAGGCGATAAGCGATGGGGCTGCGGCCGCGCCATGCCGCCTGTGCGTGATTTACTGCGGCGTCGCTAACGGACCGCAGATTTTTCTTAATCTAAATTGAAAACTACTCAAGTAGAAAAATAATTTCATTGCTTCATCCTGAAGGGGCGGGGGAGAGGGAGGGAAAGAGCTGTGCCAGGGCAGGCAGGGCCATGGCTGCCTGCACCCCCTGCGCCACCATTCCCCATGGCCTTGGGCAGCTCCTACCTTGGGGACAAAGCGGCAGCTGCTCCAGCTCGGACAGAAAAACCAGGTTGTGTGTGTGGGGGTGGGGGGGACAGCTGCAAGGACATGGCTCTGGGGTGACAGGGGACAGTCCCGTCCCGGCTGGGACACAGACCCCCAGTACAGGTTCATGCTGGCACAGGTGGGGATGTGCAGCCTCACAGATAGATTGGTAATTTGGAGCACGAGTGAATTCTGGGAGCATTTGCTGAGCTGGATAATAACGTGCCCAGTGAGCTGCATCCTATGCACGCTGCCAAATTAAAGAAATTTTTTTCTCCTTTAATTTAAAAGTCACCGTTGGGAAATCTCCACTGGCCGCAGCAGTGATTTCCCCTAGGCTGCCTTTCTGGAGAAATGTTTAATTTTGATTGTCACACTTTGTGGAGTTTAACTCGGGGAAGCAGAGCCATAAATAAGGTGCTGCTTCAGCACCCAGGCTCCGGGTGTACCAGGACAGGGAGTGGCACTGGCATGGGTGGGGAGCAGGGAGAGCCTGACCACAGCCACTCTCTCCCCTTGCACCTTCCTCTTCCCTCCCCCCTCTAGCCCCATCTACCCTGGGCTCCGTGCCTGGCTTCTGATTTCACAGGTCAGCAACCTTTAATTACCCGGGCCCATCCCCACCCCTCCCACCAAATGATTCGCAGGTTCATGAAAATCTCATTAACCGTAATACTACAGCTGGGTTCTCCTGCAGGTGCTGGCCCCCTCCAGCCCCTGCTGTGCTGTGGGCTCAGCCAGGGCTCTGCCCTGGCATCCAGCACCACGGGACCCCAGGACCAAGCATGCAGGGACCCTGGCCAGAAGCTGTGGCACGCTTTCAGGGTGGGAAGGTGTCACTGGAGAGGGAGGGCACAGGCTGTGTTCTGCTCCATACCCACACCTTCACAGCCTCAGCTCAGCTGGTCATAGTGCTGTGGGGCTGGAGAGCATGTCATGGTCAGCCTGGGGAGGGGGCAGCTCCCAGGGATTCCCTGGCACCTCCGTCAGCTCCAGCTCTGGGGAACCAGCATACAAGGGGCCTGTCCTCTCCCTCCTGGGGCCTGGGGAGGGCATCTCCCAGCAGCTTTTGAGCAATTAAGAAGTGGGAAGGAATGCAGGCAGCTCCCATCGGCACAGAGCTGGCACAGCAGTGCCGGGTGAGCTCAGGAAAGGTTACACCATTTGCATTTTACCCTTCAGTAATTCCAACACTTACGGGTGCAATTAAGCGGCAGCCTGGTGTTATGAAGCTATCAGGGCGGAGAGACCTGAATCCCAACGAACTCCGCGTGCGTGCCTGTCCCAGACTGTTCCATCTGTCTGCGGTGACACCGTGGCAATGCCAGCGGGTCGCAGGGATTCCATCCTCGCTTCCATCAGATGCCCTTTGTTCCCTTGCTGGTGGCTCAGCCCTGTCCAAGCACCCGGGTGCTGGGTTTGGTACTCACGGAGGGCGAGCACAGGCACCACGAAGGGGAGTGGGCGTTGGGATGGTGACCACAGCAGGGCCAGGAGCAAGTCCAGGCTTGTGCCACACTCGTCACCACAACAAAGCATCTGATCTCGTTTTGCCCTCCAAAGAAAAGCCCCTGGCCTGCTTTGTTTTATGTGTGAACCACTGATGCTGCAGCACTGGCTGGACCGAGACGCCTGTCCCAGTGCTGGTAGCACATCTCTCTTGTGGAACAACGACTGGCAGCCCCTGCCCTCTGTGGGAGGATGAGGGCTCTGTGGCCATTCTCCTTTCCTGCTTCGGTGGGGCACCAGGCTGGGAGAACTGCTGCCTTCCCCTTTAAGCGTCATCCCAGCTTAATTCGATGGTTTTGAGTCCCGGCTCATGATTTCTGCAGCAATTTGGGCTGAGATTTCTCTCTTTCCCTCCATTATCCACTCTGATTAACTCAGCTGGCCCTGTCAGCTCCCATTCCGGCGCGGGGAGCCCTGTGAGAGCCTGTTAAAATGCATGAGCCTATGGCAGTCGCTCCGCTGCCCAGCGAAGCTGAACCGAGGGAAGGGGCAGCAGGCAGCGGAGCCGTGGTGGGGAGGCTGGGGGCTGTGGGCATCCAGGGTTGGGGTGTGGGTGCTGTGGGAGTGCCAGTGTCCCCCTCTGGCAGCATGGAGGTGTCCTGGCCGGAGCTGAGCCAGGTGGGGACCCCATGGGGTGCAGGACTGTCACCCCCACGTGCCAGGCTGTTGGGCAGCTGCATCTTCCCCCATGCACAGGCTCATTTCCCATTCCAGCTCTGACTTGTTCCCTTTTTCTCATTTTAATAAAGACGAAAGCATCCAGAAACGCGACTGCACCCGCCAAAGAGCGAGATCTGACATAATTAAAAAGTGGCCTCAATCAGGCTGTTTTCCTAATGGTTTGTCATATCAGCCCGCGTGGCCCTGCACCCCCTGTGCTCCCAACCCCCTGAGGCATCATTTACATTTCTTAATAACCCCTCATTAATATTCATGACGTGGGGAGGGTAATAACGGCTGAGTGCACACCACTAATTCAATTTCAGCGAGCCTCAGTGTGTTTAGTTAATCACCGGGGGACCTGGGTTACTCAGTACAATTATTTATTCGGAATTAGATCTCGAGGCATCTGGGTTGAAACCTGAACTCGGAATAAAATTAAACCAGGATTCTCCTCCTCTCCTCCTTCTGCTCCCACCACTGCTCCCAGCTGCGGTTTTGAGCATCCCCTGCAGCCCTGCCACGGTGGGATGAGGAACTGGTGTTTCTGTGCTGGGACCATTGCAGTGGCTGGGGCTTCTCCTCATCTGCGGCTGCTGCTGGGCTCTGGCTCCTCTGCGCCCATCCAGGGAAAAGGGTCGGGAAAGGTCTGGGGACATGGTCAGTCCCGAGGATGGCACCCCATCCCCTGTGGAAGGTGGGTGCCTGGGAACAGCGAGACAGGATTTCTGGAGTACTCACCCTCCTGACCAAGCCAAGTCCCAGGATTTGCTCCAGCCTATCCAGAGCCTTCAGCTCCTTACCCAGCTTTGTTGTTTGTTCTGCCTGGGAGAGGCTGGTGCCAGCCCCATGCAGCACTCACCACCCAGGGCAGCTGCTCATCCCCATCCTTTATTTATTTCTTTGAGAGCTTTTTTAATACTTTGATTTTTGCTCCTGGTTTTGCTTTTTAATTCAATATTTTGTCCTGTGCTCCAACTCCCCTTATTGGATAAAATCTCTGTTATTGAATCCTGCCCTGTAGGACTGGATGAGAATTTGGTTTCCCAGGCAGCAATGCCTTGGTGCCTTGGTTCCTCAAATTCCTGATTTTGTTTTTTTCAGTGTCCCCCGCCCCCATGCCTTTGAGTCCTCTCAGGGACGTGAATCAAACATTTTCTGTCCCTTTGTTTAACAAGGAGCTCGAGGCAGGAGGTGCCAGAATCACTCGCTGTGCTCCGGCTGGGTCTCTTCATGGAAGATTTTTCCCTTTGCCTTCCCCCAGCACCTCCCAGAACGGTTCCACTCAGCAGGAATGAGGTGGAGGGGAAGCCTCGGGGCAGGAGCAGGTCGCCATGCTCGGTGTGTGTCTGTGGATGCTCAGTTCTTGTCCCCACTGCTCTCCGTGTGTGCTGTGCCTGCTCGTCGTGGTTATCCCTGGATGGGGGTCAGGCTTCCCAATAGCTGAACCCTGTTCTCTGTATGTGCCAGTACCCCACAAGGGTCTCTGAAATGTGGCAGTTTCACAGCTGGGGAATTATCTGAACACTCAATGCCCCAAAGCCAGACGAGCTAATAATTACCTTCTATTTATCTCATCTTTAACATGCAGATTTGTTGAGTTAATTTTGCCATGACCGATCTCCTATATTTTCTTGAAACAATGGAGGATGCGAGGGACTCCTTCAAAAACATTATATATATTTTTAATTTTCTGAGTGTTCTTAAACCAGACTCCTGCTAAGATAACTGCATAATAGCCGCGATCGTTATGAGAAATTCTTTTAGCTCAAAACTGTATTTTTAAAGCATAGTTGAAATAAATTCAGTAGGACTTTGGCCGAGTTGACTCTCCTAATTATTCATATTTGTTAAATTGAGAAATGCCTCGGTCTGTCTGGGGTTGTACATCTTGTGGAATTACAGGACGATTTGTCACGACCTCAGCAAACACAGGGGCCGTCACGTCGCTCCTGCCGTGCTCAGAGCCGAGTT
The DNA here is from genome assembly GCA_013397895.1 of Origma solitaria. NCBI lineage: Eukaryota > Metazoa > Chordata > Aves > Passeriformes > Acanthizidae > Origma > Origma solitaria. Next base: position 35,986 of record VZRL01000959.1, read on the forward strand.
ATTGGCCTGTTTTCAAGGTGACAGCGGTTAATGCCGCCGGGTATAAATAGAAGTGTGTTGTCAATAAACGCTGGCAACAGCTTCCTGCATTCCCGAGCCTGGCTCAGCCCGGGGAGCGTTTTCAGAAGGTTATGGAAAATGCGTCAGGAGGAAACGCTGGTTCTCGGTGTCCCGGGGGCTGCGCTCGGGGTAGCTGCAGGGGCGCTCCGCTCGGTGTCGCATCCCGCTCGGTGACAGCAGCCCCGGCAGCGCGCGGCCCGCGGGCCACAGCGGGACGGGACCTGCGCCCGGGCCAGGGAGGGCCCCCTGTCACCGGGGCTGCGGGGGCGCCTCGCCCTCTCCTAGCCCTGTACCGAGCGGCACCGCAGGACACGCGGGAGGTCTCGGGGCCCTGCCCTGGGAGCCCCAAGGGCCAGGGGTGGCCCCAGCAGGGCTCGGACCGTGGCGCGGGGGTCGCCCCCCTCCGCCCGCGCCCATTCGCGGGAGCCCCGCGCTGCTTTACGGCAGTGTGGCGCCTCCCCCCCTCTCGCTTTCCGGCACGGTCCCCTCCGCGTCTCGCTTTCCGGCAGCGTGGCGGCGCGCTGCCTGGCCTGCGCTCCCTGCCTTACGGCAGGTGTCGCGCGGCCCCGGTGGTTTGCGACAGGTTCCCGGTGGCGGGGCCCGGTGGGTGCGATGGACGTGGGGGAGCTGCTCAGCTACCAGGTGAGCTCGGGAGGTGGGGCCGTGCCGCGGGTGTCGCGGTCCCCAGCGTCCCAGCCGCCAGCGCGGAGGTGCCCCCGTCCGTGGCTCCGCTGCGATGCTGCTCCGGCTCCGGTGCGGCCGCCGTGCGGGGCCTGCCCGGCCGCACTCGGTGCACTCGCTCGGGGCCTGGTTAAAGTGTCGCGAAGTTTTGGGCGTCTCTCCCCCTCTTCGGAGCAGCGATGCCCGGTGGGACCCGGTCACCGGGGGCTCCGAGGGACCGCGGCTTTGCCGGTGCCGTTTCGGTCACAAATGGGCAGATTGATGCCCGCCCGTCCCTGGAGTGAAGCCTAAGCTCGTTCCACGGCTGTTCTGTCATGTCTTTTTCTCCCTGTTTTATGACAAAACTAATTTAATTTCATTTTTATCAAAATCCTTTTTATAAAGTTTCCTTATAAAAGTTTTCCTTTACTCAGAGTATTTTCTCCCTCTTACCCTGTGGTGGTTGATTACTTGTGTGCAGGTATCAGATGTGTTGATTTATTGTCCCAGGAGCAGATTTAGCTTGTTCCTGTGGATCAGGGAGTGAGGGTATGGTTTGCAATAACATTTTGATGCCTTGGCTGGGATAATGTTGGGCTTTGCATCAGTTCTCAGCCCAGCTGCACCCGTGGGCTTCCCTGGAGGAAGAAAACACCCCAAGACATTACCTGCCTTGTAAATGTGGCCGGGTCTGCTTCTGAGCTGAGAGTATGGGATTCCTTGTGGAACTCAGGGCTGTCCTGGTGTGCCTCATTCTGCGGGGCACAAAGGTGAAAGGAGTGTGCTGCTGTTCACTCCATGTGTGTACTTTGGGACTGTGTTGTTTGGAGATGCTCAGGGAAAAAAAAAGGGAAATTTACTGTTGGCTTTGAGAAGTTTTTCATCAATTTTCCCAAAGGTATTGAAGTGTCTGGAGCATGGCTGTGAGAGGAGTCTGTCTTTGGAAGCTCCACTGGACTCCTCCTTGATAATCTCCATGATGTTTCCTTCTGTGGGTTGCTCTGTCTCCAACATTCTTCCATATCCTTCTGCATCCAACAGCTCAGCCATGCTGGTCTGAGGTGTTCTTCCCTTATGTATTTCTCTACCTTTTTAAAAAGTGGTTTCTCAACATCAAATTAGAATTACCATTTCTCACATTCCTTTAATTCTTTGGCTTTCTCCACCCCAGTTGGGGGTTAACATCCCTTACATGTCTGGGATGCAGATTAAGGCACAGAGAGGTAAACCTGAATGAACTTTGTCATTTTTTAACCAAGTGCCAGTTTGGGGTTTTGTTGGTTTTTCTCTTGCTTTGAGAATGTGAACTCCACAGGATTCCCTCCACTCTGGAGGGAAGTGTTCATCCACTTTACTTTGCTTACTTGGATTTTGTACAGCTTTCCCTTGGATGAGCTTTCAACATGGCGAGGGGGATTGCTTGTGACAGCGGGGGCTGTATCCTGTTGAGGTAAAGAAATGCTGCTTAGCTGCAGGGTGTCTACATTTTAATTTCATTTCTTGCCACTGAAATTGTTCTTAGCTGTGGGGAAAAACATTCTGCAGCTTTCAACCAACTACTGAAATTGTTCCTGAAGGGTTGGTCCTGGCTCTGTGCTCTGCTGGGCTCTCACCTGAATGCAGGTGGTTCTTGTGTCAGTAGCTGAGGTGATACATCAGAGTGGTCATTGGAATTCAGTGGTGCTGAATTCAGGCCTTCAGAATTGGGTAAAATGGTGAGTACAGGTGAAAGAAGTTGAGGAGCAGAAGGCATGCAAATAGCTCTGATTCTGAGAAAATGAGATTCCCTTCTGTGAGGGCATTTATGGCTGAGAGATGGGGAAAAATAGTTGGAAACAGCAGATTTCACTGCCTCCCATCCTGTGGATCAGGCTCCGCCTTTGCGTGGGGGGGGCTTGAGGAAGATGGCCAGGGGGAGGGGTGGCCTGGCATCTTGCTCAGCTGCTCCTGGCACACTTCAGCTCTGGATCTGGGAGCTTCCCTGCTCTGGGCTGAGGTGTGGGCTGGCTCAAGGTCTCCTTGGTTGTCCTCGCTGCAGGGGTGGCACTGGCTGTTGGGGAGGTGGTGTGGCGCTTCAGCTCTCTGATTTTAATCTCTTGCTGCGAAATGAGTTGGTCTTCTCAGCCTCCTTCAGCACAATGCAAAATAATTGCTTTTCTCTTATACTGTTTTGAATTTTCTCCTCTAAATGTGTAATATGTGCCCTTGCTTCTGCAAGAAGATGTTCTCCCTCAGTGCCAAACTTGGCATGGAAGACTGCAGGCACTGTGCCACCAATTCAGCACCAAGTGTCTGCCAGAAGGGGAAAAGAAACCTCTTGCAACAAAAAATACAATTAAACAGCACCTGGCCGTTTACACAAAGCTCAGGAATCCATAAACTTTATGTGTTGCTGCAAAACAGTTGCAGATGGTCTAAAGTGATGATTAAATATTGCTGCTGTTTGCCCAGATCCTCCGTGTTTGGTCTCCGATTACAGAGGGTAATTAAGAGGACAAAGCCAAATCTGGGGCGATTCAGAGTCCTCTTTCAGTTGTCTTGGGAGGCAATAAGGGAGATTATTTGAATTCTCATTAAAGGCAGATTTCATCACTGTGAGTGATCGTTACAAATTGCTTATTTTTTAATGGAATGTTAGTAAAATCAAATAGCAGAAGAAGCAGTATCTTGTGGGATGAGAGCTGACTTCACTGCGCTGGGCGATCTCCCCATTGCATGCCGGGGTTGAGTGCGATGCGTATGGGGATGGATCTCCATGTGTCCATGGAGGCACATCATCATATCTGCCGCTGGTACGGATAATTTACTGTCAATTTGCGGTGTAATGGATGCATCTGATGGCAGGGGCAGCTCAGCTGAGCAGGTTGTTGACTACTTACAGCATTATTGCCCCAGTAGCTCCTCTCCTGCCGGCAGTTAAAACAAGGAGCCAACGCTGGCTCAGCTGTCGGCCTCAGCCTTGGGTCTGCTCCTGGGGGTATGGCCCCATGCTGCCAGAGCTGTCTTGGTGCTCTCACAGGGTGGATAGTGAATCTCTAGTTTACTTCCTAATGTGTTCTTTGGCCACCAAACCTGAGCATGTCAAGAAAGACCCCTGACATGCTTCTTGGGCAGTTCAGAGCCTCATGAGAGACTGGAGGGCTCAGGGGTTCATTCCCTCTGAAATAATAATCTGTATCCTTGTGGGTACAGTGTGCACCTATCATTGCATTTGCCTCAGTTTGTGTGATTTGGGAGCTCTTGGGTCTCTGAGATTTTTGATTTTCCTGGGGTACCAGTTCTTCCAGTTTTTAGCACTCAGATCCTGCACCATTTAGATGTGCTGTGTGTCACACCTCAGGAAGAAAAAGCATGGAAAAGTGAGATTGATAGTAGCCTGGTTTATCACAAACATTGAAAACAAAATTAGGAAGTTATTGAAGATTCCTCTGGAGATGTAGGCTTGTTTTTAGGATCTCAAACTGACAGCTGCTGTGCTGTTTTCTGAGTGGCTCTTTGGAGCGGGCTGGGATGTGGGCACAGAAGAAGCTGCATCATTTATGAAGATTTATTTCAGATTTCATTAACAAATAATTTCTGAGCTTCACAGTAATGAGGTTACTTACAAAACAGATACCTTAGTAATATGAAACTCCTGAGTATTTTCTGAGTAATATGAAAGTACGGAGACCTCTCTAAACCTTCCTGATGTTTGGCGAAGGCTGAAGCAATCAGGATTCTGAAAAATGTGTGTTCCAATTTTGTGAGGTACTTAACCCTGATATTAATGTGCAATCACTGCTTGGAGGGAGCCCAGGGGCACTGGCAGATTATTGTACTTTGATTTAGGACGTTGTTTCCCTCTCCCTTTTGGCACAGGCGGCGGGTGCTGCTCCTGCTGCCTACACCGGGGCAGACTTGGCCTTACCTGGCTGTGCACAGACCAGGCCTGTGTCAGGTGTATCTGCAGAAATTCTGTACCCAAAGGCTTGGCCCCAGGCGGTGTCAGCTCAGGGTATGTCAGCTAACAGACACAACCAGTGCAGGAGGACTCCAAGGGAAAGATAATTCTCCCTTTTTCAATTACCAGCTTCTGTTTACTTTATCATATTTTATAAACAGTAGCTTTTTTTAAACCCTTTTGTATTCATTGGTTTTTGTGTGGTGCTATCAGTGTTAGATTTAAATGAAAATGCCTACTGAATAAATTACTGTGAATGCCCTGCATTCAACAGGAACAGAATTAAGCTTAGCTAACAAAACAATTGAAAAATGCTTTTCTTGTGCATTTTCTAATGAATTCCAACTTCTTGCCAGATTCACCTTAGCAGAACTGAGTAAAAACCCCCACATTTTGTTTATCAAATGATTAACTTTCTCTTTTCTACCAGAAAGGCAGAACTTGTGCAGATGTCTGTGAAGCTGTGGAATTGTTAAATAAATGTGTTTGGGCACAATCTGTGTGTTTGCTGAGCGAAATGCACTAGGCTCAGTGCAGCAACCTATCGGCTGAATTCTTACTGGTTGGTAACAGTCCTTTGGAAAACACAAATGCAAACCCGAGATGAAAATCAATGTACAAAACCTAATGCCTGCCTTAAATCAGTTGTTCATGACTGTGCATCTCTTGTGGAATGAGCAGGACCCAGGTGTTCCACTCGGGTCTTGGTATCATGGTTTTAATAGTGCTGGTTGGGAACGGTGATGTTCTTAGTGAGGTTTTGCATAACATCAATAAGGAGAGGCAAAGCCTTAATGCCTGCTTAATAGCGTTTGCCTGGAATTCAATTACTGCCTATTGCCAGGCTGCTGGCAGCGTTAATGATCGCACGCGGGGCACTTCCATGATTTATCATAATGATTCTGGTATGTGTTAGAGACGCCTCCCCCAGCAATGCATAAATACAAAAAAGGATAAAATAATTGAGATGGAAACAAGAGTGTAAATTCTGATCTTGAGGATTGTGTAGTCAGAGGAAATGGCGTGGGTTTCATGATGGAGTTTTAATTTAGGTTTTGTTCTGGGATGCAGTCCCTTCCCATGGCACATTACTTTGCATCTGACAGACCCCCAGCTCCCTCAGGCTCACCAGGGGCTTTGGTCTCTTGTAGTCCTCTTAGAAATAAGAGTGAGAAATGAGATTCCAATTCCTAATTAGGAACATCCTAGGCAAATCTTGTTGGGATTTTGCTGTAAATTTCAGGATTTATGTCAGTAATTGCTGTATCAATGTTTGTGACATTAATCTGTCAGGGGTGGTTTAGGATGAGTTGGGTGTTACTGAGGAGTGAATGGAAGGACATAGTAAGGAGAGGAGCCTTGGTGTTTTTAAGGACACTGAGTAAGGAGTATGGACTTACTGAAGTTTTTTCCTTAGATGATGTCATTTGGAAGAGCACCTTTTCCGTGTTACTTTCTTTATTGGGTTGCTGGTTGCTCGTAGAGTGTTTGAATTATTGGTTGTTGTCAATGACACATTTGTTTCCAAATGGATCTATGTGAAATTATATTTTAATGTACCTAGAAGATAAGTAATAGGAATCTGCTTTAAAAAAACCCCAATCTAAAAAACCCTCCAAGCAAATAAATTTTTCATTTCACTGAATCTCTGGGTATGCTTCCACATCACAGCTATTGAATTATGAGCCAAGAAACTGCTTTAAAAGTGCATGGAGGCACTTTAGAAGAGTTTTAAGTCAGGAATGTACCATCCGTAATGGAAATGGCAGAGAAGATGTAGGGAGAAAGGAGACTGATAACAGAGCTTGAGCAGGACTGCCTGGGACCGAGCAGCTACAGCTTTGATTTATGCTAATATGTTGTCTGGGAAACTTGAGTCTGCATCTTCCCTAAAGTGGTGACAAGGTGGTAACCCTGAAAGCAAGATGATCTCAGCCAGGCTGCTATCTGGCCTGCTTCTTAATTATAATTAACTCCTTGTGTGCTTTTTGGGGCCAGGGGGAGCTTTGTATTTTTTTACGTCTCCTGAAAGCAACATTTTCTCCAGAGCACATAATTTACCAGCTTGTCATTTGTACTGGGCTGTGCTGCTGGTGCAGTGCGTGGCAGAACTGGAACCACAGCAGGATTCCCTTACGAGGCTGAAAGGTTTATTGCCCTTTGCAGCCCAAAGGTTCCCAACCTGTCAGGGAGCTGGAAATTCTCGTCTTGATGCTCACAGTGCCAGACCTGGTGGGAGAATGATACTGTCACCTCTTCCCCCTGCATCTTTCTTTGGATCAGGAAGGATCCCAGTCTCAGTTAAAAGCAGGGCCTGTGTTCATGGAAGCCTGGTGTGACTTTTGCTGTTTTAGACGAAGGGTCCCACAGAGCAGAAGAGTGGGGGCTGCATGCCAGGTGGTGTTTTATAAATTAAGGTGGACACATGTTAGACCTAATGAGCTTACAAAATCATTTACCAGATTACTTGAGCAGTAATGTAAAGTAAAAATATTTTTGTTATTATTTTATTATTCTTGACACATACACTCTTTTTAAATAGTAAAGAATTAAGCTTTGTTTTGCTGTAGTTACAGAGCATGGAGTACTCCTCTTCCAGCTTGGTTGTCCTTCAAAAAATATAAGAGACCAAATTTAATGTCCTTGTAGTTTTTGAGCTGAAAGTTTTTCCTTCTATTGCAAATGCTTTTATCCCTTTCTGCCTGAATGAAAACATGGGATTAGGATTAATTGACTTTTTCTTGTCCTTGGCAAATTACCTTTAATTTTGACAATCAACTAGAAATAGTGGAATAAAATAATAGGTTGTTCCAAGCAAACCATGACGGTCTGGGTGCTGTTTAATCTGGTGCCAAATCCCTGCAGAGCTGCAGCAAGCAGCAATCCTCCTTGTCCTGCCTACCCCGAGTTGGGCTGATTCTGCTTTTACATGTCAGCAAACTTCAGAAAGAAGGATGGGGGTGAAATGGGATGCACACAGGAATTCAATATAATCTTGTATATGTTGTGGGTAAAAAATTATCTTTCCCTGCTGTCTGCTGAGCATGTCAGTCTGCTGGCTGTGAAATGTGGGGTTGTCTCAGCTGAGTCAGCAGATTGGGGTTCCTTGATGGCCAGCTGTGCCCCACTGAGCAGGGCTGGTCTGCCACTCCTTGTCTGTGCACTCCTCGTCCTTGCTGTCTATGAAGAGATTTTCCTGTGAATCGTGTTCATAGATCAAAGAAGGTAGGATGTTGACACAGCTCTTGGCAGAGGCATTCATCTACTCATGTGATGTTCCACTTCACTAAATTAATTTCCTTTCCAGTTTTCAGAGTTGTTAAGCATCGTGTAAGCAAACCTTTTAAACAACTTGTAAGAATTTCCTCAGTATGGCGTGTAATATTGGTATTCTGGTTTGCAAGGGTCACTAAACACTTGTATTCATTCACGTTTTGTTTCTCTTACTCCAGCCTAACAGAGGGACAAAAAGACCCCGCGATGAAGAGGAAGAGGAAATCAAAGCACGTCGGAAACAAGCCAGTGCCCGAGAGCACGGTCGTCACAGGGAAGAGGAGTCTGCTGCCCTGGAAGAAACTGATGATGAGAAGAAGAAACTCCTTCAGATAATTGAGAGGGATGGAGAAGAGGAAGATGAGGAAGTAAGTCCTGTAGGAAAGGAGAGGCAGTGGGAGTAACCAAACACCAAACCACTTCTCTGTGATTTCCATTTCTTACCATGTAGGTGGTGAGACTTAACATGATCTTCCTGTGCTTGTACAGCTTCAGTTTGTGAGTTTGCTTTCCTTTCCTGTGGGGTGTTCATTACCTTCAAATTTCTCAAATAGGTCAGATACATAAAGATTTAAAGCAGGGGCAAAAGGGAGAGGGCTTTCAAGTCTAATCTCTGTTTGGTCTGAGAATATCCAAATCACCTTCTAAACTGTATTTTTAGGAAACAGTTTCTGTGTTCTAACCAATTTCCTAACTATTGTTCTCTTCAGTACCCCCACCCATGCAGCTTTTCCCCCTCTTTGTAACTGTGCAGCAGCAGCAGCAAATAAACAAACATTCTTCTGTACAAGAAAGGTCTTGGGTCAGAGGAGGGGGGTAGCAGCTGTCAAGGGTAAATGATTTCAAGCCTTGGAGACAGAAATCCAATGCTGCATTGGCCTTTCTGCCAAGGGCCAGGGAAAAGATCACTTTATAAATGTGACACATGGATTGGTATAAATCTAGAAGATATTTGCTTCCTGCTGCCCATGTCCTGTTTGATAAAAAAACAAGTGATATTCACCACTGCAGAATCATGTAGCTTTGTAAAATATCATTGTCCTTTGTATACAGCATTGCCAGCATCCGTCTCTGAGAATCTCCCTCGTTTTTTTGATGTTGAGCTATTGCCATGACAGTTGTTGCTGATAGCAAGGAAAGATAATGCAGGATTTTTGTAGCATTTGAGCTCCAGGGAGGATGGATGGACAGAATCAAGAGTCCTCCTGACTGGCTAGAGTCTTCTGGATTCCTGCAGCGTGCCAGTCCCTCATCTTTGTCAAGTGGAGTCCTCCTAGCCAGACATTTTAAAGGCTGAAAGTCCAGGCTGTCTTTAGAACTCAAATCTCTCGTTATTACTTTGGACTGCAGTTAATATAAGTGCCATTAAAATGTGCTTTGTCCCAGTAAATTTGATGGGAAGAGGCTAATCTGCAGGACACTGCATTACTGAATGCAAATTCAATACAAGATACAAAGCTGATCCTAATGGAGATATTGTGGTGATATGTGTTAGAGGAAGCAAAGAATCAAAGGGAATAGAGGGAAGCAGTGTCAGCATGTGTGGGTTGAAATCCCAGTGCAAGAGGAATGTGCTTTGGGCACTGTGGTATTGATTACCTGAATGGAATGGTGACATGAGTGGGATGGCAATGAGACAGGTTGGGCAAAGGAACGAAGGAAATCCAATAATAACTGAAGGCTCGGACTGGTGTTTTTATTGTAATGGAGTTTGCTGAAGAAATGGAGGTTTTCTCTCTCATACCAGGCTGCTGCTTGCAGTCACTGACCAAAGAATTTTCAACACCAGCAGCAACTCTTTATTTAATCCTGAGCAGGAGATGGACACAAAACTTAAGATGTGAGGGTGTCTGGTTTGGTTTTTGTTTTGAGAGCTTCTCTTAAATAGTGGTTGTAACACAATTCAGAGGAGAGGGAAGAGGTTACACAGGGAAATCTATAGCATCAATTTTTTAATAAAAGAAGTGCATTAAAATCATAAACTAAGAAAATGTTTGTAGGTGTCAGGGAGGCAGCCAAGGTTACATTGCTGCTGTACAGTAAATACACAATGCTAACTGAGAAACACCTTAGGAGCATTTTCAAAATAAAGAGAAAATACTAGAGTAGAATATTGATTTATTTTTTTCTTTAGAAAAAGGCTTTAAGATAGCAGTGAAAGCTTATTCAAGTGAGGAAAATGCGGAAGAGCATAAATTCAGGGCAGTTAAATGTAGACTTACAAAAAGCAATAACACAAGGGACTTCTGCAGAGAAGCTCTCCATGGGCACAGGCTGTCAGTGCAGGTTTGCACCATGTCAGAAGCAAAAAAGCCTCTAAATGTGCTGGTGGTGCCCAGTAATAACAGGTGTAAAAGAACTGCTCGAGGTCTGAGCTGGGGTGGGTAGGGTTGGTGTATGAGGTGTTTGGCAGCTCTCTGCAGTGAGATTCCAGAGCTGGCTGGAATTCTGAGGGCTCTGGGTCTGGCTGCAGTGCCACCACCACATTGCTGGTATTTCTCCAACCATCCAAAGCTCACTTTTCTGCCTTTTCTGATTTGGTCAGGAGGAACCCTTAGATGAAAGTTCAGTGAAGAAGATGATCCTCACCTTTGAGAAGAGATCTTACAAAAACCAGGAGCTGCGGATCAAGTTTCCTGACAATCCAGAGAAGTAAGACTATGCTTAACTTTTTAGATTTGATTTTAGGTTTAAGCCCTAAATCAATTTCTGGGATATAGAGATGTTTTCAGTTACATAAGGCTTATGTAACAGCAGTTATTGCCTTGTAGTTCTTCTAAATTGTATTTGAAACTGAGTTTGTTAATTAAAAATGGCTTTATTGAGACTCTGGTGTGGCCAATATATGGCTGGCAGCACAAATACAATGATTAGCAATAATTGAAGGTTTCATTCCATCATTTGTTGTGAACGTGTTGTGCTTGCATACCAGCCAGAGGTCTGTGTGGGGAGGAAATCATTTCATGTTACCGAGTGCTGTGATAAGCAGAATGGCTGGATGGGCTTGGAGAGCCAGATGTGGTGTTTGTGTTCTAGAAGCCTCTTCCTCCCTTCAAGGTGTTCTGTTACTCACATTAAAGGGATTTCTTCCTACACTTCAGTGCCATTATTTTTTGTCCAGTTTGCTGTCTTTTCCCTTCCCCAGATTATTTTAATGGACTTGGGACTCATACATGCTAATATGTGGTAGCTAGGGAAGGTACAGCGCTCTGCAGAATTTATTTTATAAGCAGGTTTTTTCATGCATCTTGATTTTAATTTTTTCTTGAAGTTCTAGAACTGATTTACAGAACTGGAACAAATCTGCTTATTTACGTAAATTATATAGTAGAAAGGCTTATCCTGCTGCAGGATTAAACTTCAAAGGGCAGGTGTAGGACAGAGAGCATAGAAATGCTGGTGCCATGTGCACCTGGGGTAGCAAGTCCTACCTGCTGTCTCCTGGAAGGTAGTGGTCTCTTCTTGCCTTTTTATTACCCATTTTTTTCTTGCCTCAGGTTCATGGAGTCGGAACTGGATTTAAATGACATCATTCAGGAAATGCACGTGATCGCGACGATGCCCGGTCTGTATCACCTGCTGGTGGAGCTGAATGCCGTGCAGTCTCTGCTCGGGCTGCTGGGACACGACAACACAGATATCCTTCAGTTGTTAAAGCAGCTCTCATGGGAGAGGCTTTCTACGGACTTTTCTGTAATCTCTCATATCCTCTTTCCCAGGCTCCTGTAGATGTTTTTCTCTTCTTCTCACCACACTGAATTTATGTGTTGGTTTTGTTTTTTTTTTTCCCAGTGAAAGCCTTCTTTGTTCAAGTATTATTGATTCTGAATTTTTTTCAGTGCTGTTATTCTCCTTTCTTGTTTTATGACCCTTTCATCTAGTTTTGAGTGGCAGTGTTAGAGTGTGAACAGATGAGCAGCGGAGGAGAAGTGAAGGCCTGGGCTTAGCAGCGATAATCTCAGACTGTGCAAACTTTCTTGAACAGCCCCAGTAAAAATGACACTGTTTTACCCCTTCTTGCTGAGAACTGAGCTGTCAGGCTGTGAGCTGTTTGTCATGGACTAGCTTACCACATGCTGCACCTTAGTTTGTAAATGTGCGTTCTTCATGTGGCCGTACCTTTAGTTTGGTGTGCGTGGAGCTCGAGGCTCGTGTGGCCCTTCTAGTTAAGTACATATCCAGAGACAATTCCGTTTCCGTGCTCAGTGAGGTCTAGTGTCACTGAACCTGATCCCTCTGTGGCTTTTGTACCTCTGAAGCTCTGAGGATATGTGAGAAAGAGTTTCCCGTTTTGGTAGTGTTGATCAAAAACCGTGCCATTTTTTGAGTATCCTTGAGGTGCCTTGATGCTTAGCTGTCAGCTAGGAGCTGGCACTGTGCCTGGCTCACCACTGTGCAGTCTGTAAAAGCAGAGCTCAGCCCACTCTGCTTGTGAAATATTCTACAGCAGATTTAGCTGAAATATTTTTATGTGACTTGGGAGATTGCGTGTCTGTGTCCTGAAAATGTTAGTGAGTGGAAGGAGCAGAGAAGCCCCATGGAAATGGCATTGGGTGTCAACTTGGGACTCAAGCAGGCTTTTCTTTTTCCATTTTTATTCATCCATGGCCTTAGCAAGGTAATTTATTCTTTGCTTCTTTATGTGTAAAGCAGGGGATAACATTTACCAGCTTTCCTGAGGTATTTTGGAGTATACAATGTGAAAAGGCCTGTTAGTGCTGAATGTTGTGGTCTGATGCACAGATCTTGGTTTTCTTTTTTAGCACTTTTCTTTATAGCACCATCTATTGAGAATTCATAATTCATTCTTTCTAAGTGGGTGCAGTGATCAGAAGCTAAAACCAAAACATAAATATTTTATTGTATGCCAGTTTATATTAGAGAGCCCTGCTTACGTGGTTGGGTATTTTGATTTGCATCAGGTGGAACCTTGATGTGGTGAATGCTGGTCCCTGCAAAACAGTAAACCCCACAGCTTCCCTTATCCAAGATCTGTAAGGAAATGGCTCTCAAATAACAGTTAACAATTTATGTTCTACAGGGGGAAGCTCCTCCCATGCAAAACCCATTTTGTGGTTACTGTAGTTTAATAATTTATTTTATACCAGACACCACAGACTTTTTTGTACTATGCACTTTTATACTGAATTTGTCATTCAGAGGGCAAAAAGGAACTGTGGGAATATTGACTGGGATAGCAGAGCTGTTTTCCAGATGAAGTGCACAGGAGTATGGCTTGCTTTGTCCTGTCAGCCATGGAAAGCTTTGTGCTGGGGTCACTGCTGCTGTCAAAGAATTTTCAGGGTTTCCACTGTGAACTCTTTTTATTCGGTTTGTAACTTGCCTGTCAGTGAGTTTACGGGTATGAATTTGGCCTGAGAACTGCAATTTTGGGAAAAGTATATTTCTTGTTATAAAACTGCTGAAGTGTTTTGAGCTCCGTTGGAAGCAGAGATGGCTGCTGCTCACGCACAGGGTAGAAGCACTATTAAAGTGAAGCATCTACACATAAAACTGAATTGATACAGCTCAAATTTTCTAATGATGATTTGTAAAAACAAATGGGAAAATAGTTTTTAAATGAGTTCTTCAAGAAGAGAACTAAACAAATGGGTCTTCAGATGCGATTTAAATGTGGTGTCTTGAGGGACTAATGCAAGGAGACAAAAGCAATGTCCAGGGGGAGCAAATAATCTGCTGAATGATTCATGCAGTTTTACACAAAACATGTGAATGAAAGATGATCACCGACAAGATTTTATTAATGAAAGACATGAAAGCTTCAAGCAAGGCTTTGCTTTACTGTCTCCTAAATTTTATGGGACAGCTGATAGTCTCACTGCAAGCCTCAACAGAAGCTTCCTAGACAGGAATGGCCTGCATGATGAACTCTGCTGAGTTCTTTGCTGTGCACTCTCAAAAGAACCTGGTTTAGTCGTCTTTGTAGCACCCAGGAGGCAGCAGAAATCTTCAACTGATTCCTCCTTGAGTCTTCTCTCCCAAGGGTTGATGAAACCCCATTCCCTCAATTTGTCCAAATCCATCATGTACTAACCCCTAGACCACCTCACTGGTCCTCTGCTCTCCCAAGCCCAGTATGTCAAAGTCTCTCTCCTATTGGGAGAGCCCACAACTGAACAAAACATTCTGCAGGTTGCTCCATGAGTGCCAAGGAGAAGGTAAAAATTCCTTCTGTTGACTTGCTGGTTTTGCTCTTGCTGGTGCAGTGCAGTCTGTGATTAGCTTTTGTCACTGCAGTGACGCTTTGCTGAGGTGACATGCTGGTGACTTGCCTGCCGCTTGTCCAGCAGAAGGTCCAGGCTCTCTCTTGCAGAGCTCGCCTCTCCAGCCAGCCCCAGCACATGGCTGAAACTCAGTAAGAAAAGACCCATGAAAATACTTTTCCTGTTGCTGCTTGTGTGTCTGAGCAAATGCACAAATAGGAGACCTGGGAGCTGGTTTGTCAGCCTGGGCACTTGAGAGAGATCCATCACAGAGTGGTTATTTAGGACATGCAGAAAACTGCGTCTCCTGCTCTGCCCCTGGGACGCAGGCAGGATTGATCAGCGTGTCTGAGAGAATAGGGAAGTGGGTCTAATGAGCTGGAATACGTCTTGTCGTACAAGGGAGCTGTGCAGCAGGCAGGGGAGCTGTGTGTTATGCAGCTCAGAGTTAATGAGTGAAAATTGGGCTGGCAGAAGCTCTGCTGTTCCTGCGAGGGCTGCGGTTTGAGGAGCGTGCTGCCCTAATTGGGCCGGGCAGAGGGGGGTGATGGCTCCTGCTGCCGGCGGTGCCCTTGTTAGGTGTGTGTGTGTATCAGGTTAGCAGGGCTATCACTGAGAGCAGAATACCCAAATCACATTATTATAACTCATTTCTCTTTGCTTGTGTTCAGTCTTGATAATGCAAGATGGTGCCTCATTAGACCAACTCCAGCATGTTTGATTTGAAAAAAATAACTACCATGAAGAAACAGTAAAATTGCCTGATACTGTAAGCACAGAATCACATTTGTTTTTATCATTCCTAATTGTTCAGATTCCCTAATTTTAGTGCTTGTGTGGAGGGTCTGCTGCAGTTGTCTGTGTGTTCTTGGGTCTGGTATCCTGTGCCCTGCTGCTGTGATTGCAATGCATTGTATCACCTCACTGGTAATGTATTACCAGTTGTTTTGGGGGGTTGTGTCACCAGCACACTGGCCTAAGAGACATCTGCTCTTGATACTAAATGTCTGTGCCTCCCTGTTGGTTGTCCTTAACACCCAGCACATGTTTCCATAGCTGTGGTTGACTTGCTGCAAGAGCTGACTGATATTGATACTCTCCATGAGAGTGAAGAGGGAGCTGAAGTCCTCATAGATGCTCTTGTAAGTAGGAAACCCCAGATTATTTCGGTGCCTCAACATCTGCCCCGGACAGGTCAGCAATGAACACTGACCCACCAGGCTTTCTTCAGCTCTGGGTGTCTGTGCTGCCAGCATCATGATGGAGATAGGCGGGAGAAGCCTGTTCTGAACCTGAGACCACAATGGGTGTTTCTGATGAAGTGCTAGAGTTTGGAGGGTGGGTGGTTACACCACTTGCACATAGTTGCACCACTTCTTTTTTGGAAGGAGCACTGTCATATTGCAAAATTTGTGTGGGCTGGGAGATTTTTTGGTGCAGGGAGGGAGAATGAAGCGATATTTGTGACTTGGATGCTCTCCCATTAAAAATAGGAGCTTTGATTGCATTTCCCTTCTCTCTTGCAGAAAAGGGTGACCTGTGTTCACCCATGGAAAACTGAAATTTGTGGCAGGGACTGTTACCTGAGGGACAGTGGTGCTGCTGTGATCTTTCAGTCTAACCTCTTGTACAGGAGACTGGTTATCTTCTACCCAGTAACTCTTGTTTTAAGCCCAGAAATCTGGGCTTGAGCTGGGGCATCTGTTGGTGAGGGTGTGCTTTTTCTTAACAAGAAGTAAAAGCTTGAAAATTTTCAAGTAGAAGAGCGAATGAACTTTAAGGGTGAAGGAGGGTCTAGAAATAAGGATCTCTTTTCGCATAGAGTGTGAATCAACCCAGAAGATTACATAGGTAGGAAACGCATTGGTTAGTATTAAGTGTTCCCTGCGCAGTTAACTCTCTGAGTGCCTCTTGGCCTCTGTGAGGGTGGATTTTCCCTTTTCCTGGTGTTTATGCTGGATGCCTCCTGCTCCCTGGCTCTCCAGAGAGGTGATACCCAGCCAAACATGAGTTTTACAGGTCTGTCCTACCTTGGAGCTGGTGAATCGCTGCCTTTGAGGGTTGCTGTGACTGTGTCTGGTTCTGTAACTATTGTGTTGAAATTGGAAGATGGGGAATTAGAGGTTTTCTTTTGTTTGCTTTGTTTGGCTGCTCTGTTTTCTCCTACAATCCTTCTTGTCCAGTCACTATAATGTTACCTTCCAAAGGTTAATGACAGTGCCCGGAGCCCAGTTCCTCCAGATGGCCTCTGGGCTGTTGTTAATTACTCTGCCTTGGTGGGGAGATTGCTATGTGAATGAAATGGGAGAGAGGAGCTGCTAGAGAAGATGTTTTCTATAAAATATGTGGAGAGGTAGTAAATCAAGTGATGTTCTTTTCTCTGTTTTCATTGTGACCAGCCCACTGATAATAGCCGTGTTTAAAGGTTTCATTGTTCTCATTGAAAGAAACAGGTCAGGCCTATCTTGGGAGCAATGTTTAGATACCTGCTTTTTAGATTACTTTTTTTAAAAAGAAAGTAGGTAAAAGATTGTAGGGTATCTGAAAATTACTGCACTGTATTCCACAGCAGCCCATATTTGTGTTTTTTCCACATATTCACTGGGCCCAAAGCTGGTTAAGAGTGTTTGAATTGGAAATGTTATTTTGTTTAACTTTTCCAAGCTCATGTCCACAATAGAAAGTTAGCCAGAGTCAAGTTTGACTCTGTCCAATTCCAGCTTTAAAGGCATATTTTGGGTGTGAGCTCTGTGATTCAGGGAACTCCCCCTGCTCTGTCTGCTTTTCCTGAACTCTCTGAAGTCAATTTGGTGCATTTATCTTGATAGGAGTTAAATGCAGGACTTCAGCTGGTGATTGTTCGGCTCTTAGGTTTGGATCTGTGGGTGGGAGCATTTTCTGTCAGCTTTTTGTACCTCTTAGGTGGAAGGTACAGCAGCAGTGACCAGCTGGGAGAGGAGCTGCTCACAGAGCTGACAGTTTTCCCATCCGCAGTGGTCTGTGTGCCTTGTGCTTCAGAATTCTGAGGGGTTATAAATCAATCAGGCTGATTCAGGAAATAAGACTGTGACAAGGTGCATGTTTACCTCCTGTTGCTTTTCTTTTTAATCTGAAACACAAAAGTTGTTTAATTAATTAGGAAAAACATAGTGACAGATTTACATGATGATTCTTTCACTTCGTCTGAGATTTTACAGCAGGGTTGTTCATGTCTTCTGTTCATGTCTGGCAAGGTGTTTCAGTAGGGCTCATTGATTTTTATTATTAACCCTTCCACCCATTCTTTCTCCTTCATCTTCTTTTTTTCAGTCTTGTTTCTTATCTTTTTATCTTTTCCATGGCCCTGGGATTTAGGTGGAGGGCCAGGTTGTGGCCTTGTTGGTCCAGAATTTAGAGCGCCTGGATGAAAGTGTGAAAGAGGAGGCTGATGGTGTCCACAACACCCTGGGTAAGTGGCTGCTGCACAGCCCCTCATTTTTTTCTGTGGTTTGTACCAAGGTGGATGGGTTATCCCTCCCCTTCCTTCCTCCCCTCCTCCTTTGCCCTTGGACTGCCAGCACTGCAGTACAGGACCTGCTACAGCTTTTATTGAAGCACAGCTTAGAATAATTTGTCCCTGTAGCCAGAGTTTGTCCCATGGCTGTATGAAAGGTGCCTCTTCCCAAATGTGGTGTGGTGAGGTGCAGATAAATGGATCAAACTGCACTGCACCAGAGGCAATCACAGAACTGTTTAGGTTGGAAGAGCTCTCTAAGATCACTGAGTCTGGCTGTTAACCCAACACTGCTAAGGCTACCACTAAACTCTGTCCTGAAGTGCCACATCTACACACCTTTTAAAAACTTCCAGGAAAGTGCTCCACTGCCAATATATTCACTATGTACAGAGCTGGGAGCTATGCTTTGTTTCTGTCTTAGCAATATATTTAACTTTCAGGTAGTAAAACATTTGCATTTCATGGAAGGACATAATTTCCTCTCTGCTCCCTGATCTTTGCACAGCACAGAGCCATTTCAGGGTCTTCGCACTGTTGGCAGTCAGACCATCATCCACTCCTTGCAGTCCTTTGGGATTGTAATCTCCCAGGACTGTAAAAATGGGAGAGACTGGAGACATGAGGTTCGGAGCTTTTGGTGGGGAAAACCGTCTGTTTTCTGTGTCTTTCTTCTCAGGAATCGTGGAGAACATGGCAGAGTTCCGACCAGAGATGTGCACAGAGGCTGCACAGCAGGGCCTCATGCAGTGGCTGCTCAAGAGGCTGAAGGTGAGCTGGTTTCCCACCTTTCTTCTACAAACCAGCTAGCACAAAAATTAGCATAAGAAAAGCCAGTTTTGCTTGTGTATGTTGTAAAAGCCCAGTTAAGGACAAAAAGTTATAATTCAGGGTCTGTGTCCTCAGCAGTTTTAGTTTAAAGAGATACACTTCAGTCTTGTCTTTATAAATGTCTTGCAGTAGAAGTTTTCTCCTCTTTTCATATGATTCATGTATGGTGTCTTTCCAGTCCATGTGTGAGATCTATAGGACTATAAAAGGTGATCAGTGAGAAGGGACACTAATATTAACCATTTAATGGCCTTTGCTTCCCACATTTCTAACACTTTCTGGAGTTTTAAGTGATACCTGTGTTTAAATGCTGCTGGGGGTGGCTTTTGCTTTGAACTCAACTAATTGCCTTTTAAATTAAAAGCTGCTTTTCATACTCTGCATCCTGTGGCAGTGAGTTACACAGTTTAACTCTGTCTTGTGTGAAAAGATGCCTAAACATTCACTGGAGAATTCTGTAGAAATGGAATGGATAGTTCAGCTCTCTCACAGAGCTAGTAAAGGAAATATAGGAAAGAAATTCTGGCTGTTCTCTAACCTGTCAGGAAGGCATTAGCACTTCCATGCTTAAATGTCTGCATGATTGGAAAGTCTCTGAATTCCAGAAATGCTCCATCAGCTGTGTAAGTGCAGGTACCCCTCTGTGCACCTCACATCCTTGTTAGCAGAAGTAATCTGTAATTTCTCACTACAGGTAGTAACATAATTATGTCCTTTGCTTAAAAAGAAAGAGTGAAGTTAATTTTAGTTCTGGCAGGTAGATACTGCTGCCTGCCTTGGAATTGCTCTGGCAGCTGAAACACCGAGAAACTTAGGAAAGCAAAATAATCCCAACTAGGATTCCCTTGCTTAGTGCCACAGAACATGAATGCTCAATGGCATTCCAGGTTTGTGCAGTGTGTCTGTTGTGTTCCCTGGCTGTGTTACCCCTGGGTTTGGGATGTGGGATCAGGCAGGGCTTTCTCTTGTCTGCACACTGTTGTGGGGAGCTAATGAACCCCTCTCCAGGTGCTTTGGCTCTTGGCAGCGCTTGGTCTCGAATCTCTTGCCCTGACAGATGTGTTTGGGATTAACCCAGGATCTCAGCAGCTGGGTAGAGTTGCTGTGGCATGTCTGTGGGATAAGTTTTAAGATCAGAGTTCTATGTGGGCAGCAATGAGGACATCTGGCACACAGCACAGAACATGAATTTCTGTCTCCTGACAACATTTCAGGTCTCATTGTATTGTGACTGTCAGAGCTGCCTCAGAAAGCTCATAGCTTGCTTCTGCAAACGCAAGCAGGGCTCAATATTGTTGTATGCAGCCTTGGGAGATCAGAATATTGCTTCACAGGATTTGCAGGGCAGCAGTTGGTCACCCCCATGGCAGAAGCTGGCAGGGCTGTACAGCACCGAGCACCTTCCCCTCTCCTTCATGGTCTACGTGGAGATGTCACCTGGTTGCTGTAAATACTGTCCTCTGCAGAGTTGGGGATTGCTTGGCATGAAAAGCTTTATTTAAAGTCAATACTTGGTGGCATTTGGGGTTTTCCTGCTTTCCATGTTTCCATGTGTTGCCTGGTGCTTGCACACTGTGCTCTGTTCCATGGCAGCAGTGTGGGATGATTGGCCCAGCAGCCCTGCAGAGGCAGGACTGTGCATCATGCTGCTGGGAGTCGTGTGTTTGGGGAAAAAACTGGGTGACAAATGGTATGTTTTAAACCTAGGACTTCTGCTTTTTTCCCTCTTGAACAGTGGAGTGTAAATAGCTGGTTACTGATGATTTTTAAACTTGTTTTATTTTATGAATCCCTCAGTAAACCAGGTTGCGTTATTATCTGATTGGTTAATGTTCAATCTGTTTCTGTAGATGAAACAGCTTTGGCAACATGCAGAAACATTGGATCTAGTTCAGAATCCACTCCAGGGATTTTTTTTTGTTCAAATTCAGTATTTTGGTTTCATTATAATGTTTTTAGCATATTTGAGGATGGAGGGAATATTTGAAATGGAGGTTATGTGATTGTGCAGGCAAAACCCATCTCATATTCTTCTGACTGTGACTGTCTGATTGTCATACAAAACTGTGGCCATTACTGTTTAATGTTACTGTGATGTATGTTCTGAAATTGTGGTTTTGCTGACAGGCACAGAGTTCCAGAACAGGGATAAGTGCCATGCACCCATGTAACATTGTGGAAAATTTATCACAGGAGATTCTGTGTGGCAAACAACTGGAGACTGTTCTTACAGGTTTTGAGCCAACTTGGCCAAACCTATTGATGTAGGGCTATGTGAAGGGTCACAGTAGAGCTTCTACATGTGTGCATGAGCCCACATGCACCTCCCATCACCCCTGAATCAGAATTATTACTGTTCTGTCACTGAGGAAGATGGTAGAATTACTGCGCTTGTGTTTTAAGTGCTGCTCATATGTTTGGTGATTTGATTAATGTGTTCTTCAAATCAGTGAGATGCTGAGGGCTGTGCCCTGATGGGTCTCTTGTTCCTTCCTCCACAGGCTAAGATGCCTTTTGATGCCAACAAACTGTACTGCAGTGAGGTGCTGGCGATTCTGCTCCAGAATAATGATGGTGAGCCATGCCTGCCATATCTCTGTCTGTGAGGGCAGCATCCAGGCTTCTCTCAGATCACAGCAGCCTTTTTCTGCCTCCAGCTCTCCTTTGCTGGCTTCGCTCTCCCCTATGTGCTCCCTCGCCTCCACCCTCTCTTTCTCTGCAGCTTTTGTGCTCTGTCAAGCTGTATTGATTTTGTTTGCTGATGTATCAGTGTTAGATGGCTGTAAAATCTGTCAGTTAGCTTCATTTTTCTCTCTCTTTTCCCCCTTTCCCCCACCTCCGTCTAGACAACAGAGAATTGCTTGGGGAGCTGGATGGGATCGATGTGCTGCTTCAGCAGTTATCTGTGAGTAATTCCCACACGCCTTCTCTTCCATCGGGAGACTGCTGGGCTGAGTGGGAGGGGTGGAAAATATCCGGGATGGGGTGCTGTCCTAGCAGTGCGTCGTATTTGGTGAAGCATAGTCCCCAAATATCTTCCATGTGGTGTATCATCCATGGTCAGAGAGATTAATCCCTTTTGTAAAGATGTTAATGCTGACGTACACAGAAGTTAAATTATGACATTATAATTTCATGGCAAGTTGGAGGTAGGCAGGGTTGGATTTGGTCCATCTTCAGCATGCCCCACTCCCAGCACAGGGCTGCCTATGTTTAAGCTGGTTGAAGGCAATGTGTTCATAGCTCACCTGTATTTCTGCAGGTAGTGCTGCCTGCAGCGCCCTCAGGTATGAACTGTGTAGGAATTCTCTCGTAATCAGTTTATCCACATACTTGAGTGTGAATTTGCCCTTCCCCTTGGAGGCCCTGTATATTATCCTTTAAATCCTGCACCAGGCTGCTGCATGTTTGTGGGTGCAGAGTCAGGAGAGCAAAGGGCAGTAGCTACGGAGAGGATGCAGCAGAGACCTGTGTGATCACTGGCTGACACCTGTCAGGTGCTGGAGTTTTCGGTGCAAACTCTTCAAGTGTGTTCTGCAGCAGCACGGCCCAACATTTGAGGGTAATTTTGCTTTCTTTGTCATGCAGGTGTTTAAACGGCACAATCCGAGTACAGCAGAGGAACAGGAAATGATGGAGAACCTGTTTGACTCCCTTTGCTCCTGCCTAATGCTCAGCTCCAATCGTGATCGCTTCCTGAAGGGTGAAGGTCTGCAGCTGATGAACCTGATGCTCAGGTACCTCATTAGCATTGTGATTTGCTTCCTGCTTTTGATGTGCCAACACATATTCTGGCTAGATACTTGTGGTTTTATTATAAAATTTCTGTGTTAGGTTATTTGTCTGTCATCTCTTCAGTGTTTTCTAGCTGGTAAGTTGGACCTTCTCAGACATGGAATCTCCGTGTTTTGTCTTTAGCTTTGTTTCCTAAGAACTGGGGTTGCCACAGTGGCTGCTGGAAAGTGGCAGTGCAGGTCTTTCATCTAGAGAGAATGCCGTAGGTCAGGCCACTAACCCTCTAAGGATTTAAATGACCTCTATGAGTGCGGGAGAGAACCTTTGGATGTCTCTAGGGAGGCCATTTTCCCTTTTGTTCCCTAGTTCAAGCTCCACTGTGTTGTGTAGCCTCTGAGCTGCTGAATTTTTGTGGATGTTGATACAAAAATTACTTTTGTGAGTGGGGCTTAAGTTTGCGTTCCTTGTGCTGTGCTTTGCCACACCCCGAACCTCTGGGGCTTCACTGCTCTCTCTTCACTTTTCCTTGCTGGCCTGGCACCAAGTTGTGTCTGCTGGGCTGTCTGGCTCCCCAGAGCTGCAGGAGGGCACAGCGGGCTCCGTCTGGCTGTCCCCAGAGTGCCAGGCTGTGTGCTGGCTGGTTAGCAAACACCAGCCAGGAATGCTGAGCTCCTGCAGCTCAGGGCTGGGGAATGTGCGGCAGCAGGGAACTGAATAAATAACCCAACATGGATTATTCAAATAGGAACACTGGGTTTTCTTGAGGCTAATTAAGGAAAAGCTCCAAAACTAAGAACGGGAGGGAGGCCTCCCTCTGCCTGGAGTCCGAAGCTGCTAAACCAGCCTTGCAGAACTAATTAGTTGGAGTTCTTGTGCCATGTGGGTGGGACTCAGTGTTTGGATTTTTAACAGCTTTTTATCCGTTTTTTGACTCTAGTGTTTACCACTCTTTCTACCAGGATCCCAGCTGGAAAATTATGACAAGAGGAAAATTTCTCCTTGGCTGCATTTGCCCCCCACAGTAGTTGCAAAGGGGTTGGGAGGGACAGAGTGTGATGGATATGTCAGCACTAACTCTGTCTGATGGACAGGGTTTCCAAGGCTTCAGTCTGTGGATTCCACAGTTTGAGTGGGATTAGTAAAGGGACAGTGGAAAAAAATACTCCCAGGATTCAGAGAATTTGTGAATAGTAGTGACAGAAGATTCTAGAACAATTCACAGAATTTGTTCTAGAAGCTTCTGTCACTACTGTCCACAGACATGTACTATACTGACAGCTGATTATTTTATATCTTTTTAAACTCTTCCAATCTAGTTCTAGTGCTTAGAAGCTCTCACAGGTGCTCAGTTTTGCTTGGATAGCGTGACTTAGGTGGCTGCAATCTGGTGTTGTAAATAGGGAGTGAATGTGGATAGTTGTGGTCTGGAGCTGAACATCTGTATCTTCTTGATACCTTCTTGATAAACAGCAGAGAACAGACATGCCATTCAGTTTTGATTGACCGCCTCACCCACAAACAAGGCAGAGTATTTTTCTCTCCTGTTGGTGTCCTCTGAAGGCCGGGGGCAGAGGTCTGTTATTTTTTGGTTTTACTTCAGAGGTGGTTAATCACTGTATCGCAGCCTGTGCAGATGAAAGGACAAATAGGCAAAGTTGAAAGTGTATTGACATGATGTGAGATAGATAAGTTGTGTGAGAATAAAGATATCAGGCTTGAATCTCCATTACTGTCGTAGGGAACACGGCATTCTGTGTCTGGTGCTGCCCGATCCATCCAGCCAAATCGTTCCATTATTGATGGTTGTGCACACAGACCTGCCGAGAGCTGCAGCAGCTTTCGATGAGTATTTAATGTGCTCGTGATATTCTTACAGATAGTCATGAGAACAGGATGGTTTTTGTTGTGCTGAGCCTTAAAATGCGTGGCCAACAGCAAAAGGTGATGTTGTGTCATGTGAACTTCTCCCAGTTTATGGGGAGACAGTGAAAATGAGCCCGATGGGGCTGATGTGCCTTGCGTGGATGTCCATGGCCAGACAAGTCCTGGACTTGTGCTGTGGTCTGGGACTTGCAGTTGGCCCTGAAGGGATTGGGACTACGCTAAGCAGGTACATGGGAGATGAGCAGAGGGTCTGGGAGAAGAGCAGGTTGAGAGGAATGGAGCTGGTGGCAGTGGAAGTGAAGGAGGAAGTTTGGAAGTAGAACAAGAGCAAGGCTATATATAATTATTTAATTTGCATCTCTGCACCAAGGGAAGGATTGTTTATTTTATGTAGCTTCTTCACCAAAACCAAGATGGTTTATCAAGGTGGTAGCCACCAAGTTTAGAAATGTCCCGTAGAATTAAACTAAATTTTCTCTCTAGGTCAGGAAGTAGTGACTTAGTGCTCAATCCATTGGCCTTGCCTTAGTAACCTAACTGCAGCTTAGCCAAAAGAGAGGAAAACAGGCTTGTCCTGCCAGCTCCCTGGTGCACAGTGACAGGCAGCTTATTGCTCTGGCTGTAGAGTTGTGTTGGGTTTGAGGAGATGCAGCCGCGCCGCTCCCAGGGGATGTGTCAGGGAGATTCTCTGTTGCTCAGGGAAGATGACGTGTGGCTTTCCCAGCTATTAACTGAGGAGCATGTGTATGCACAGAGACTAACGCAGCCCAGGGAGCTCACGGGGACCTGCGTCATTTGGGCCACACAATGTTCTGTCCTGCAGCTATGCTGGGACTTTTCTTGACCCTTAATAAAAGCTTTTGTCTCTTGTACAGCAAAACAAGGTGAAAACAGACAACTCCATATGGCTCCCTGAAGCTTTTCTGTAGCTATTTCAGGGTATATTTTTTTATGATTATTAAAATCTTTTTATGTTTTCTTGTCCTGCTGTTCCTAATGACCCCTGGAAACATAAGCTGTCTCTTTACTAAATCTTCTGGTTAATTAAACGGAACCATTTTATGCACACTTTCTCAGGAAATCTAGTGTTCTGCTCTTACTGGTATTTTGGAAAGTTAGAGGCTATGTTCTGCTAATGTGGAAAGTTCAAATAATGTCAGCACCTCTTCTTTTTGAAATAATAGATGTACCAAGAGATTTGTCTCAGATGTAAAGGTGTTATAAGGAGGAAAACAATGGTCAGTGAATAAAGCTGTAATTCAGAGTTCTCGTGAACAGTGAGGCCCCTCCTCATTTGGTGATTCTCACGTTTGCTTGTCTGTGAATTAGTGTTCAGCTAAAAGTTCTCTCAATAAGGACAGATGAGACTAAGATAAACTGCTTGCCCTCCAGCAGAATAAATATTTCAAATAAAATCAACTCCAGACAGTCCAGGCAAGCAGCTATTGATCTCTAAAAGCCTGAACTTAAACCCAATGAATATTCCAGAGCTCAGCCCTGCACAGCCTTCCTAAATGCTGATCAATATGCAATTACTTCCCCTGAAAACATTTCTGGTGTCATCTGGCCTAAGGAGTACTTTATTTTTAGCTCTCAGTAGTGGGGATGTGGGGGTGCCAAACCACCTTCCTGCACAGTCCTTGGCTGCTGAGGGAAAGTCCACATGGTGCCCTCCTGCCATGGGGGTTGGAAGTGCCTGTGGCTGCACTGGGCAGGGTCTTTGTTTCAGGTTGGGGTGTTAATATATGGCTGTTTTAGTTTGCATGTTGTTAGGAGCTCATGAAGTTGAGTCTCTGCAGGAAAGATGTTTGCCACAGCTCTCTGGAGGCTTTGAGGAGCCCCTGCTGATGGACACAGGGCCCAGATGGCTCAGTCTGCAGCCAGGCAGGGTCACAGGAGATTTGCAAGTGCTTGGGATGAAAGGTGGTGAGGCTTGTGACTGTCCTATCCTGGATGGAATGTCCTCCTGGGCTGCCC
The DNA here is from genome assembly GCA_013397895.1 of Origma solitaria. Classification (NCBI taxonomy): domain Eukaryota; kingdom Metazoa; phylum Chordata; class Aves; order Passeriformes; family Acanthizidae; genus Origma; species Origma solitaria. The sequence goes on from VZRL01000959.1 coordinate 62,063, forward strand.
TTTGGGGACATTGGAGCTCATGTTAGCTCCTACTGATTTTCACCTGGTCTGGTGGTTTAGTGGGCTCTATAAGCAACTAGTTCTTCAGTTCACATTTCACAAGATGTTTTAAATTTTCCTCTGGATGGATTATAAATTCCTCTATTTTGGTTTGAGAGGTACAGGGCAGCTGGAGATCATTTTCAGACCATTCCTGTGTTATTGGTGTAAGTTACCACTATCAACATTCTGAGCTGGCATTAAAACACAACAGCGCAGTCTGTCTGCCTCCTTCCATGTGTGGTTCCTGGTGATGGGGTTTCATTATAGCTGACCCAACTATGCTTACCAAACTTACTCCTTTATTAAATTAAGCAACTGTTAGAGCTAAATCCTGATCTTTCTGGTGTGACAGTGTTTGCCTTTTGTATACAACCCATCCTTCCCTTCTGTTTTGTGCCAGTGTTTGTAAAGGAGTGAAGAAATACCTTCTTCAGTAGCCAAGAAATAAGAAAATAAAACCATGGCAATAAAATACATAAAATGAAATAAAAATAGAAAATAAAAAGAAATAAAAGACATTAAAAAAGAAATAAGCAAAACAATATTATCAGCCATAGTTTTGAAGAGAGTTATTGTTGATACAATATTTTGGCTTCTAGAAGAAAAATCTTGCATAAAGCTTGTGCTCAGAGTCTTCATCCTTTCCTTGTCATGTTCCTTTCCCTTATCTCTTTAAGAGAGTGTGGTCCAAAGCTCCTCATGTCCCTGTACAATTTAATTTGTCTTTTTCTTTTCATAGAGAGAAGAAGATTTCCCGCAGCAGTGCCCTGAAGGTGCTGGACCATGCCATGATTGGACCAGAGGGCACAGACAACTGTCACAAGTTTGTGGACATCCTTGGGCTGAGAACCATCTTCCCTCTCTTCATGAAATCACCCAAAAAGATAAAGAAAGTTGGAACAACTGAAAAAGAACACGAAGGTAGGTGTGCTTCAGATCCTTCTATTTGCCATGGAGGAGTGAATGGACAGGCAGTGTCTGAAAAGTACCTGCAGGGAGAAGGGAAAGGCATAGCACCCATCTTTTCAGGGCTCCTCCTGCAGCTTTCAGGTCTGGGTGTCCAGGCTGCTACTCCCTGTCACAGCTGGCTGTTGAGGGCACACTTGTCCTGCTTGTTTTGTTATCAGCAGCTCCTGGCGATTCCATTTTGTGTGCTGTTAATAAGTTATTTTACTCCTGTAGAGTCTGTTGTTTGAAGCTCTCACTCTGATGCAAAACTCTTTTGAAAAGAGTAATGAGGCAACTACAAATGTCACCTCAAAAGCAGTGTTTTCATGGCTCTGAACACTGAAGTGTGACTGGATGAACATCAGGCATTGCAGAAATAAACTGCATTGCTTTTGAAGTTGCTTTTTCTTCCTTTTTATATTTTTTAACTCTCTACCCTGGAAAACTCTGCTGTAACAGAGATCTACTGGGGAGTATTACTGTGATTACTGTGTGACCTTCCACTGAGCTGAGGGGTCAGTCCCTCCTGCTCCTGGTGACATTGCCTTTCCCATTTTGTTGGTCATTGACTATGTCTTGGAAGAAACTTTAAATACTGCCTGTGATGCTTGAGGTTTTGTACCAGTTTATTGCTCAGCTCAGTTCAGGGTGAATATTGTTAAAAGTGAAAGAGGTGTGAGTGGGTCTCCGACATGCCTAGGATCCATCCTGAGCTCCTGCAACAAACCAAGGGCACAAAGCGACAGCATGGGAGCTCTAAAACCAAATCTGCTTTGGAACTGTCCTGGCAGCTCAGGTGGGACTCAGGTGTTCTCCAAAGCCCAGGAGGGAGGTGCTGTCCCTGCAGAGCTCTCTGTCTGCTGGCTGAGGCACTGGCTGGAACTGAGCAGCTCCTGTCCCTGGCAGAGCTGCCAAGCTCGAGACAACTCCCTGAGCATCTGCTTGGCCTCCCTCCTGAGCACTAGGAATGGGCAGTGGCATGGGCTGGTCATATGCCTGGCAGTGACTGCTTTCCTGACACAGGTGGAGAGCAGGGACTCACCTGTCCCCCCAGCCCCAGAGCAATTCACACTCCTGCTGACAGTTCTGGTCACTTTATCTGCCTTGTGTTGCTTGTCTTGGGTAGATAATGGTGAGGGGGAAATGCTGTCCTGTGGTCTGGGGTTTGTGTAATAGACGTGCAGAGATAGGTTTGGTTTCTGTAGGTTATGTAATAAAATTGCAGGTTTATGTAATAAAATACGCAGTTGTGCTTCAATGGATTTAAGGGATGTTTTGAAATTTTCATTTGCAGTGTGAAAGTGAGGCTTAATTCTTCTTACTGAGAGAAAGCTTCAGGTGAAATAGGAGGTTCTGAGTAGAGATCTGAGTCTGTGGCTCATGCCATTGACTTAATATTTCAGTTTTGGAAAGTGAGCTAATCTCCGTCTCATCTGCTTCTTCTGGAGGCTGTAGCTGATACCTGTATGCAGTCCTGGCTGCTTTGAGGATTAGTCTGGAAAGCCCTGACAGGGTCAGTTCCTGACTATTTCTGTGATAACGTGAAAAGCCAATCTGCCCTCAGGAAAATTGAGTGATCCATGCAAACAGGCTTTGTATCTCACCTCCATCTCATTAACATGCAGAAGAAATGGAGAACATTAAGATGAGTCCAGAAATCAGTTCTATTAAAATAAACTCTCTCTAAAAGGCTGTGGTAGTAAGTCCAATTTTCTTTGTTTTGCATCACTGGACAGGTGAGTTACTGAATTTCTAACAATGGGTGGTAATGGAGATGTTCAACAGGGTTCCCTGGAGCCTGTCGCGCCATTGTCCTGACACGGTGTAAGCAGCACAGTGTGTGCTCGTACTCTGCTCAGTGTTGCCCCAGCTATGTAGGAGTTGCCCCTGGTGGGGGACATGGCACAGGCTCCTAGGTGCCTCTGGCTTTAAGGGAATGGTGCAGGTGTGGCATGATGGAGCTGGTTCCCTCTGTGCTGTTCTGGTCCTAGGAACATGATGCTTTTTGCTTATCTCTTTGTTTATCCATCAAAAAGAACACTCTTGTTCAGTCTGCTCTTGTCATCTTTTCTCATAAAAACTTCATCCTGTATTCAATCTGTTTTTAAAAAATTAATTAGAACAATCTTCTATTAGGAGAGCTTTCATGTGTATGCCAAATGGAGGAAGATTCCTCCTTTAAAGGAATCTCTGGAATGACTTTGCTGTGGTGGCATCAGTATTTGTTTAAAGCAGCTCTGAGAAGCTGGGCTGTGCTCACCTTTGCCGCATTGCTGTTGGGATGGTGTCGGGCTGGGCACCCCAGGCTGTGCTGGAAAACACAAAATCCTCAGTGGATTCTGAAACCTGGGGCCTTAGTACAGCTGCTTAAAGGACAGCCTTGCTAAAATACTCCAGCACTGGGTGAGGTACCAACAGCTCTGCCAAAGGGTTTGTTCTGCCCGTCCCTTTGTCCCGTTGTCTGTGGTGGCTGAAGTGCCACCAGACTGAGGGTCCTGCCACGTGCTGTGGCTCCAGGTGCTTCTCCTCCCACAGGCCATCCTATGCTGCATCTCTAGAGCACCAAATCTTCTGTATGCATCTGATGGTTGTAGGAAAATATCCCCTTGTCTTTATTTTGTATCACTGTTGCTATTTACATAAGAGATAGTCTATAAAACCATGTTTGTTTTATTGTCTCTAAGGCGGTGTTCTGAATGTGGCAAAATAATAAATACGCTGGTTAAAAAAAATCTCAATGTGACTTGCTGAGCTTTTATTTATTGCAGAAATTTATAATCCAAATTAAATTTGATAAAAGTAACTTCTCTGTAATGTATTTCTTCTTTTCTAAATGCTAACATAAAGGTGTCAGTGCTGGTTAGCTACATTTTAAACACTGTCAGTGTTTAAAAATTATTTTACTCTAGGGAGCCTGTGAACAATTTAAATCCAAACTGCACGTATTTATGCTTTATGTACACTATGTAATTAGGAGAAAAGAAAGGGAAAATTTCTTAACCATCTTTATGGATGATCTGAGCCTGAAGATTGGGCCTGTGGTGTCTAACTGAGTGCACATTATCTACACTTGAATTTTGCCTGTGTTTGTACAGATCATTATATTAGGATATTAGGTTTGGGAGAAAAAACTCGTTGGAAGCAATTTCCCTTTTTCTGAGGCAGTGAAGCAACTCAAACCAGAAATATTTTGCAGCTGAAGAAAGAAACGGTTTAGAGTTTTCCTATGACTGTGAGGTCACAATACTCATGTGAGTGCCCAGCTGGGTTGGACAGCCACAAAGAGAACCAGCCTGGCTGCGTAGGAGGTGCTGTGCCGTAGTTCTATGTCGTGAGGTGGTTGAACAGAGGGGTCCCTGTAGTGTCTGTGATTGCAGGGAATGGCCAGGAATCTGGCTCTGAGTGGTTCTTGACATAAATAGAGGGTAAGATTTTAAATAACACTTCAGTGTTGTGACTTTTAAAATGTGGGGCTGCTGTACAAGCATCTGCAGTCCCAAAACCTTCCCATTGCGGAGCTGAGGGTCAGAGTGTCGTCCCTGTCCACAAGGGTGCAGTGGCTCTTGGCACAGTCAAGTCACAATGTTGGATGCTGGCTTGAAGTTCTTCAACAGTCTCAGTGAGCTAACAATGGAGAAAACACAAATTCCTCCTCAATTAGAGAGTCTGTAGTGAAGCAATCATAGCTGGCTCGACAGGCTGTATATCCTCCTGCTCTTTCTCAGGATGGTTATTTGCAGCTGAGTTTTGCTCACTTGGAGAGTGTAATGAACTATAAAAGGATGTTTGTCCAATTCATCTTCATTTAAATGCCTTCTCTTGTCTTAGATGTCAGGTTTACTTAGGAATGCTTAATTTGATAACCTGAGAATTAGTTCAGCCAATTTCCAAAGGAGAATTCCTATCGCTGGGGTGTTTTGCTTGTTTGCCCTCTATCAATAACAAAGGCTCTTTTGGAGATCCTCAGCTATACACTCCCTTTAAAAACAACAACAAAACCCATTTCTTAGTAAATATACTCTTACTCCTTTGTGACATGCACTAAAGGCAGCAGAGCCCTTGGAATGAATCTCTGCTGCAGAACCAGATTCCCTGAGCATGGTGAAGAGAAAAAGCAGCAGCAAAAACATGGCCTGATAAGGAGTTATCGGTATTAACTGAGCACCCTCTGCCAGCCAGCAGAAAGTGTTTTTCTTTTGGTGGTCTTGAGGAGTGAGCACCCGGGGAAGGCATCAGTCTGTTTAAACAGAACTTTATTATGCCAATTTGTTATTTCACCATCACCCTCCGACAGGAACCTGTGATTTGAGTGAGCCATGATGCTGAGAACAGAGTTAAATTTATCTCAATTAAAGTGAGCGTGCTCTGTTGCAAGAACATCAGAAAAATACTTTCTCAGTCAATAGAAAGAATTTTATTTTACATTCAGTTTGATGACTGGATCCAGCTCACTGGGGCTGTTGCATGTGGAGCTTTTCCAATCCTCCCAGGCTCTCCTTTACCCATCCATAGGATTGGTGTTTCTTGCTTGTATACCAGTGTTTTAAGATAAGATTTTTCTTGGCAAAATATAGTGATACTTTAGTGGGTTACTCTTCTAAAATGCAGATTATTAATGCACATGAAAACAAGTCAGGTTATCAGATACTACACCATGGGAATAGCACATCCCAGTGCCACTTGTAATCCTGGGATGGGCCGGTGGCTTCATCCAGGTTCCCCAGCAGCCATGAAGCCACAGTTGTGTGTGTAGGAGGGGTAGAAGTATCTCAAAGAGCTGCCTTGCTTTTTTCTAGTATTTTCCTATTCCTAATTAGAATCTACAATTTATTTTAAGTATTCTTTGCAAGACAGAAGGCTCTTAAATGTGTTCTGCTGGGTTCACCAGATCATCCTGCTTGGCCTCCAACAGGCTGCTGTCCCTGGCATCCAGAGCTGCCCACTGTCCCCTTCCTTCGGGATTATGCCTGCCTCTTCTTCCTCACTGTTGAGCTTCCTCCCCTGCCAGGCAGATGTCCATTATAATGAGATGTAAAAAGAAAAAAAAAAGCGGGGGGTGGGGATAATAAAGGCAGAGGAGTGTAATGTTACAGCTTGATTTGACAGGACCTCCTGCTGTTGCAGCTGCCAGTGCCAGCCATGGAATAGATTAATCTGTATTCCAGCACGCCGAGCTGAAGTCAAGATCGATCTAATTAGGGTGTTTTAAACACTGCTTGCATGCTGAAGTCTCCGTGCCTGTCTGGAGAGAGAAAGGCTCCTGAGAGCTTGGGGTGATTCTGGGCTAAGCAGGACCTCGGTGCTGCTGCGGGAAGCACACGGGATATGACTTCCTAGAGCCAGGGATTTGTCTGGCATGGTGCCCTGCAGGATTGGGATCATGGGGAGTGGCAGGGCTTGCGGGTGAGCCAGCCATGGGGCAGCAGTAGTGCTACTGGCTGATGAGACCAGAAGCTTCCTATCTTCCCACATTCATGAATTTAGGGAATTTTGGGATGTTTGCATGGAAAAAGTTGTTCTTGATGCATAGTAGCTGCCAGCTGGTACCTGTTATTTCTGTGAAGGCACCTTTGTGGTGCTGAGCACAGCTCATTTTGGTGTTTGCTTCTCAAAGGAATCACATTTAGTTGTTCTTTGAAATGGGGCTCAGCAGCAACCTCTGCCTCCGGCCTTGTGTGTACGTTCCCTGGAAGTGATGCATTTTGTGTAGGTGCTGTGGACTTCAGCTGAGTGTTACATTCTTAGGGACAAGCTCCCAGAACATTCCATAACAGAGAGGCTGCCTGTGGCTTCACCCCAGGGCAATGCACGGCTCATGGCCTCTGTCTGCACTGAGATCAAAGCTGGGCAGCTGCAGGTTCTGCATTCTGGGGACTTGGAACAGCACCAGCCACTCTTCAGTTCCCAAAGGAGGTCCAGCCCTGAGCAAATATTGTGTTTATGGCTTTTAAAATGTTGCAGGTGGGAGATGGAGGTTGGGTCAGTCCTTGGGAAAATGGTGATACCCCAGCTATCGGAACCTGCACCCCAAGGTTAGCGTTTCTCCCTTCCCATGGCTGTCCAAGCACTTTAATCCGCTGAATCATGGATTCAGCCACTCATCCCATCAGGCTTTGCCCTCCTTTTGGCCAGTGTCCTTGCCCATGGATACTGGTGTTTATTGGGTCAGGACTTGCATTATGGCATAATCTTGATTTTGGGAGGGCAGCATAAAATACACTAGTGCCTTTTTTTTCAGGGAGCTGATAAAAAACCAGTTTAGATAGCTCAGAAATATCTCTTTAAAATATTTCTTTGAACATTTTGTCCAGGCAACTAAATATTTCCTGGATTTTCTGCAGTGATACGTTGAAAGAATAACCTTGTTCTCAAAACCTCTGTGTCAGCTCCTTTAGACTTGTCAGTAGTTTTAAAGATTTTATTGATAAAATGGATAAATATCTGCATATGACCACCAAAGCAAAAATGATGGCTAAAATACATTTCCTAGTAAAGGAATATTGGAAAAAAGCAATGAAGATAGATCATTGGTGAGAATACTGCTACTAAAATGCTGCGTCAACACTTCCAAAAAAAGAAGGTTGGGGAAAAAAATAGTGTGACATACAAAATGCTGGCTTCCTCCTAAACCAGCAGAGCATATGTTGGGATATATGGGAAAAAAAAAATCTTCATTTTGTTGTATTTCTTAAGAAACCTTAAGAAAATGGGATCTTGCAAGAACTTGGAGGCTTTTACAGTATTTTAATATCAACACTTAATTTGGTGTTGCTTTTTGTGGAATAACAGTTTCTGTGCAGTGAGAGTGTGCACTGACACCCCTGGAGCCATCCTTCACCCCCATTAGCCTGTCGGAATGACGGAGCAGCCACACGGTGCGGCCACCCGATAAACCTGTTATCTGCCTGCTCCTCCTGCCGGCAGCACTCCCAATCTCCTTGGAACATGAAAAATTGACACCACCTCAGGCAGAAATCTGTTTTGAAAAGGAAGCTCCATTTATAAGCAGCTAATGAAATGGGGAGGGGGGTGCACGCGCCTGTGCAGCCTCTCCTCTTGCTGCCCTTGTGCAGGATGCAGATAATGTGTGCAGCAGGGAGCACAGACACCCTGGCCAGGCAGCCTGAGTGCCTTTACCTCCCAGGGCCGAGGCAGTTGGGAGCAGGAGCTCCCAGCAAACATGGTGGTGTCACTCATTCTTTGTTCTGGACTGATCAATCAAGGCTGCTCATGGCTCCAGGTTGGGCAGTGCTGGAGAAGTGCATGGTATGACAGCAATGAGATGGTGATCCCTCTCCTCTGCATGCTGTGTTTCCCCCTCTGAAAATATCAACTCTTGAGGCCCCATTGTGCTCCCCACCACCATGGGTGAGGAAGTGTTTATGGCTATTAATTTTCATTAGTCTTAATCAGCAAGACTACCATGAGGACATCTTGAAGAAGCTGGGATGTCTAAACCACCAGGTTTGTGTTTAATGCAGACCTGCAGGTGGGAAGTAATACTGACGGTTTTCAGAAAGGGAGAGAAACTCAAGTGCTTCTCCTTTGCTTTGCACCGTTGTGCTTGGGCTCGAGGCGAGTGGCTCAGTCACCTCTCACAGTGGAGGGATATTGACACAGGTGTCTCCTGTGTGCTTGCAGCCTTGACTTTTTACTTGTCTCCTTGGTTTGTGCTGAAAAATATGACCCCCAAGTGCAATTGAGAAGACTGTAAGCATGTTTATTTGGTCATTTCTGGTTTGTTGTGGTCCATTTATGTTCATTGATGGGATTTTCTATAAATGAAAGTGGTTGGTTTGAGGATTTTTCCACTGACTCATACCACTTCAGTCTCTGCAGGAGCACAGCTATTCCCTTTACCCAGCTCTCTTATTTCAGTGGCTGTCCCTGCTTTGGTGACCTGAGAGTCATTTGGGTGTCAGTGCTGGCTTTGGCCAGGGCTCCTTTAGGCCCAAAAAAGGAGGCAGCATGTGATGCCTTCAGGCTGTGATGGAGGCTGGGAAAGTGCATGGCCTGGGGAAGAAACCAGAGTGGAGCTTGCGCTCTATGTAAGGTGCTTTAGGTCCCTGAGGCAGAGGGGGAGGAGGAGACCTCACTGGCTGGGCTGGAATGAAGAGCTATCTGTGCTCCCTGCAAACATGGCTTGTGGCTCTCACTGCTGTTCTGTCTCCTCTCACCATGATGGGAAAGAACCAGGGTTCTGCTTATCAACAGCTACACACGGCAGTGCTAATAGCAAATTTAATGACATGTTACAGAGGGAAATAAGCTCCTCTTCCTGATCTCAGCATGCAATTTTTGTTTTTTATTTCTAGAACATGTCTGTTCCATCCTGGCCTCCCTTCTGCGAAACCTGAGAGGGCAGCAGAGGACACGGTTACTGAATAAATTCACAGAGAATGACAGTGAGAAGGTGAGTGCTGAATGTGTGTCTCAGTCTCTGGGCTGCCAGGTTGGGAGGGTTCTTGCTCAGGGCAGGGTGCCTGGTGCACTTGCTGAGTTACAAAAAGCTATCATCGTACCTGCCTGCAGAGACTTGTGCTGTCACAGACCTTTGGTCTCTCATTCACATTGTATCTACAAACTGCAAAACTGGACATTTAGTGCATGTCCTCCACATCTCCTGTGCTCTTGTCTTCTGGTGTTCTTGCATATGGTAGTAGCTATTCTGTCCTGGGTTGTGTCTCTGCTGAAACCTGGCCATAGAAGACAAAATGTGGTGTTACGTTGTGCTGGCTCCGAGATGAGGCCAGTGTGGAAAGGCGCCAGTGTGTCTGGTGGAGCTCTTTTGCAGGAAGTTTAGGAGTTGCCGTGGTACACATTTAACATTCCCGACTGCTCTCCTAGAATGTTTCACTTTAGTGATGTTTGCTCTGGGAAATTCTTCCCAAAATATTTACATGGTGGTGGATAGATCAAAGCTTTGCAGAAAAGAAATAGCAGCTTTTGCAAACCAGGCATCCCAAGAGATTTGTAAATTCTGCCACTGGGAAAATACTGGTTCCTTAGTATTCCTCATTAGTGTGTTTTAAAGGTGTTTTTCATAACCTGTTCTACCAATTGTAGATAATTACTAGATAGGATTTCAGTTGCCCTAACACAGTTCAGAGGAGAGTGGGAGAGCTGGAACATCCAGCACAGATAGACAAGTCCACTGGGGAAACCAGGAGCCTGGAGAACCACAGCACAGAGAGTGAGCTGGGGACGTGTCTGTTTGCTGCCGTTTGTCTGGCACTGATGGGACTGTATTCCCATATGGGATTACATCCAAATGCCTGCAGCCTCAGCATGCTCATCCGACCAGCACTTGTACCCTCCTCCTGTAACATGTTCCTTCCTGGGAGGGACAGAGCTGCCTGTTGCTCTGTGAAGGCTGAAGCTGGGAGGAAAACAAAATTGCATGAAGAATTAAAGATGACTGCATTGTTCTTTTTTCTTGCTTACGTCTCTTCTCTTCTGCCCTTGCAGGTTGATAGGCTGATGGAACTGTATTTCAAGTACCTGGATGCAATGCAGGCAGCTGATAAGAAGATTGATGGGGAGAAACATGTATGTATTGCTTAAGTTTTGCCAGGTCATGTCTGTAACACCTCTGCACAGCCATGTCATCTGCACAGGACTTCTGGCTCAGCCAGTCACCATTCTCAGGTGTGCCCCCATACCTGTGCTGTTACCTCTTAATTCTCATTGCCTCACTCTCCAAGACCCGGGTAACCTCAGATAAAATGAGCCAAGAATTTCTCTACAACAAGTGCTTCTGCTGTCTCTTAGAGTGAATTTTACTAGAAGTACATAAGTCTGTGTTTCAGTTTGCCTTCACTTTTACCTGGCTGCAGTCCTGCTTGGTTTGGCAGATGGAGAGCGGGTGAAATGCAGAGAGACAATTACATGATAATGTGCGAGGCCTCCTACCCTAGTCTGTAGAGTTGTGATCAGTGGCGAGAAAGTGTCTGTGTTGATGAGTTGGCTGAGGTACAGCCAAGGGCTTGTGTGCTCTCTGCACACCAGCAGTGAATGTTAGAGTGACACGAGCCTTGGTACCGCACAGCACTTTCTTGGAACTGAAGCTGGAACAGACCTTTTGAAAGGGAACGAGCGGCTGGAGTCAGGAAGCAGCTTGCAGAGCTGTTAGCGAGCTTGGCCAGCTTCCCACAAGATTATCTGTATCAGTGCTGGGGAGGGTGTGAGATTGATTAGCGCCGACGGAGGGCAATGGCTGCAGCTGCCATCCCGCACGCCGCGCGCTCCACGTGCCACGGGCAGCAGCCCCCCACCAGGCCCCGACAAACAGCTGCCTGCTCGCTGCCAAGGCTGCTTCTTTGGGCACTGCCAAACATTCTGAGGGCATCGGAGCGCTGCTGCTGCTCAAAGAGGCATGGGAGTGAGTGATGAATGGAGCTGCTTTTGCTGCCAGCACTCAGGCTCCATATGGACAGTGACGGCGTCACTCCTGAGTGGTGGCCTGGAGGAAAACAGCATTTACCCTTTCCTGCTTTCCTTCCGTGCTCTGTCCTTCCTCCTTGGAATGGGGCAAGAAATTATTTATTCTTTACATTTTGGTGTTGGTGTGGGGGTTTTAGAACTTGAAAACTAGAATGGATTTTTTTGATTGGAGCCTTGTAGTGTGTTGGAGTGGCTGTGCAGAGCCCTAAAATACCACATGCAGAGCAAGAGTACTTGCCCTTTATCCAGGAACACCCTGGAGCAGCCTGCAAACGTTAACATCTGTAACAAACAGCCAGCACTAAACAGGAATGGAGGGAATTTGAGTGTGAGGAAGCTTTTGTGGAAGCTCTTCAATTAATAATATTAACACATTCGTGTCTACTCATGCACAAGAGAAGTTAAAGTAAGGAATCTCAGATTCTTCTCCTGTATCCAGAATAAATGGACCTCAATTCTTTACCTCATATTAGAACTAATAATAGGATTTGGCAGAAGCATCTTGTAGGTGCAACATATTGGGCACAATATGTATAAAATATGATGTTGAAGTTCATTCTTAGCTTGGAACACTCTTGGAGAATTATCATTTGCTTTATTTTGTGGCATTGTTAGATGGTCAGTGGGACACAGTCTCCTGAGATCTGAAGAGGCTCAGGCATTTTCCCCACACAGAAGTAGGCAAAAGCCATCATTCTGTCTGTCACATCACAGCACTGTCAGGCTGTGACAGGATTTATGGCGCACTTTAATGTTCTTTGTTGTGGCACATGAAACACTGAGGTGGATTGTGTGAACACTTGAGAAACTGTGCTCTGTCACTAGGGGGCTTTTGACCTTACCCTTGCAGCAGAGGACATACTACCCCAAAAATCTGGTATACAGATCCTTGTCTTTCTCCCTGCCCCATAGAGAAATGATACTTGGTGAGATTTTAGAGGTTCAGCCTACACTGACGAGAGCGAGATCCGAGTCTGATGGACAGAGTATCCTGGTGTAAGTCTTGCATTACAAGGAGTGAAAAGCTGATTACACATGGAATGACTGAGTGCTTTATCTTTAGTAGTGCAGCTGGCATAAGAAGCTCCTGCTCTTGCAGTTCTCCTTTTTATTTCTTTTAGCTTGGCATATTTTACTGATCTGGTTTATAGCCCTGCTTTTCAGCCCATGGCAGTGATGGTGGGGGAATAGTTGAGGGTGGAAGGGAGGGGAGGAATTTCTGAAGCCAGCTGTTTTGAGGAGGAGCAGTTGTAATAAAACTGCACCCTCATCTGGACTGTGACAACGGGTGAGGTCACTGAGCCCCCTTTCGGTGTTACCTGCTTGTTTGCTTCAGTGGAATCTGTTCAGAAGGGTTCAGAAGTGATAGCTTGGTGATTATCCTAATTGCCATGTGAAACCCAGGAGCAAAGTCCATGAGAGCATTGTCTCCAACACCTGCTGCCTGTCTTAGCACTTTTCTCGGAGTTTTTAGTTAATGAAAATATCTTGTTCTCCTCTCAATTTCTTTAATTATTTCTGTAGGAAACGCTGCAACATCCTGTGGCCTTTACCTCTCTTTAAAATGAGGTATAATTATGGGTGGCAGCAATAGCCTTGATGATCTCTAAAGATGGTAGGAAATGACAAGAGATAGTTTAATATTTTTATAGTTCCGCAGAAAATTATGCTCATCAGGTTTATTCAATAAAATATTCTCACCAGACACTTTGTGCTATAATGACTTACAAATTACATGCTAATTGTGCTACAGTTCAGCCACTCCATCCTCGAAAGGAAGAGGTGGAACTCCTAGAATGAACGTGGTATCCACAGGTGGGGATAACAGGTGGGGATTTGTGTCAGCCCATCCTTTCAGTTTGGTGTAGAAAGACCAAATTGCCTGGAGCTGTGCTGAGGGCAGGACTTGATGGCAGTGAGTGTGGCTCTAAGCATGTCATCTGAAAGCACCTCCTGAGCGTGTCTTGCGTCCCTCAGCCTTCCCCGGTGATACAGACAGAAAGTAGTAAGGGGAGAGACTCCATCCTCGGAGTAAAAGACACGTTGTGGTGGTTGTTTTGGTGCATGGCTGTTTGGAATGTGCGCATTTCCATCCATCTGGATTGGCCTTGCTGTTCCACATGGTGAGGATGTAAAACCAGGATGCTGGAGGTGTTCTTTGTTCTTGGTTAGTACCCATTCCTTTTGCTGTGCCCAGCTGTGCAGTGCATGCTGGAAGGTGAGCGATAGAAGAGGAGGGAGGATGATGCAGAAATCTCCTCTGCTGCCTGTGTAAAGCAGTGTGATCTTTGGTACTGCACTGGCACATCCATCGCATCTTTAGGCTTGGAGTCTCTACTTGACACCTCGAGGCCTGTCAGTCCTGCCTCATTAGTGTGAGAGAAGCTCATTTTAGCTTCAGAGAAGCCCATCTTATTGCTGTCTTCTCCCATCAGCAAGGGGCATCTCAGTACATATTGCTGGCAGATTAGAAATGGCACCTGAGCGCTCATTTGGAGGTTAGCGACTGACAGCTTTGAAAGAGAGACCAAGTGGGAAGGGGGCTGCTTGGTACTGTACTGGAGGCAGATTAGCACTGTAAGGGTGGTTATGTTTTAAAAAAAATACTGTGAAAAGGCACCTTAAAACTGTACTTGTCTTCTAATTCATATCTGCTTAATTTACTGGCACAAAATAATCTTCTCTGCCGAGAGGGGCTGTTAGAGCCGCTGCCGCTGTGTAATCAAGACCGCAGCTGCCTGGATCCAGCTCCTGTGATCGCTGTGCTCAGATCAGAATACAGAGCAGACCCGGCCTTTGTTTCTTGCTCTGGAGATTCAGAGTCCTGGCCTGTGGATGTTTTTCTGCTTAGGAATTTAGCATTGTTGAGCAGAGCAGCCAGCAAGCCTGTGTGCAGCGTGGAGTGTGAGTGATGGTTCAGGAGTGAGTGTGTTGTCTTTCTTGAATGTTTTTTTTTAATAGTTCAGTCAGTATTCAGCCCTCTCACTAGCCAAACTCATCATTGTTTAGCTTTAGAGACCAGCTTTGAGCCATTTGGCATGGATGTAGGGTGAGGGAAGTCACTCCCTGAACAAAATTAGATTTTTCTATTTACTGGCAAGAGCTCACATGCAGGCTTTGCCCAGTCATGCCTGTGCCCATGACTTTGAGAACCTGTAGTAAATGACAGTCATGCATATGTTGGAGTCTTCAGGATCTGATGCTGAAGTGTCACATCTGAGTGTAGCTGAAGCAGTTGATTTCACAACACGATTAAGAAGGCACTGGCTTTTAAACTTGTTCTTTTACTAGCAAACTGGATTTCTGGGAGGAAAGAAGTATTTCATTACCTGAGCTTTCCTCTCCCTTTCTGAAGGAAGTGAGAATCAGCTGTCTAAGTCGCTCCATCAGATTTCTATCTGGGGAGCATCCATTGCACCCCTGAGAGAGAGTTACACAGGGCTCATTTTCCTTCTTGTGCCTAAAACTCTCAACTCACCATTAGATGCGAGGGCTTGGCTTGACCGAACAGCAAAATTTGGCAGCCTCACTCAGCTTTGGTGCCGGTGACCTTGTGTGTGTGTGTGTGCCTGGAGCACGTGCGCCCGAGGAGGCGCGTCCTGTGGAGCGTTGCAGGTACGGAGCACTCGCAGGTGATGGCTCTAATGAGGAAATATTGCTCCGCCGGCGTGCGCCCACCTGCCAGACGGCTGCAGAATAAATCACAGAGCTGCAGCGAGCTCACAGGGCTGACGAGCTGCTTCCTTTGTTTAAGAACGAAACCAGAAGACAAACTCCAAAATGCAGAAGGTGACACGTGACACAGTTGTTTGGGCCTGTCGGTCCCCATGGGGGTGGAGTGCAGGCATGTCCCAGGGCCAGCTTGGAAGAGGCTGCTCTGAGCTCATTGCCAGGCAGCTCTTGACAGTGTTTTGAAGAAAATGGGCTTTCTGGACATGAGGGCTGGAATGGAATGGAGGAATGGAATGACCTCTTGCATTCTTCACCTGGCCTCCCTTTGGGCAGGTCTCATGTATATAGAGGAAGAATGGATGGTAGGTCATAGGAGTCTTTTAGCTCTTTGGAGAAAAAACCCTGGCCCAGGTCTGCCCTGGCAGCACCCCTTATAAACACAGCTGGAAAAGCCTGGCTGGGCATGAAAAAACTGTCCATGTGTGGGATTTTCAGATGTCTTTTCTCATCCATCAGTTGATGATGAAGCTACAAGCCCGGTAGGTTTTGAGTGTGCCGGAGTCATGTTCTGCACTGCCGAACAGCACCCTCAGATGGCCAGTAAAAGAGCAAGTTTTGTTCCATTCTCACAAAGAACTTGTAAATCATGGGTACATGGGTCTGTTCCATAGTCACACACTCTCGCTTCTCAATGTAGAAATGTAATTTGTATGTTTAAATTAAAATTTTAACTTGCAGATGGACACACTTCATGACCAGCGAAAGCAAAACCTTCTTCAAAACTGAATTAAATGTTATGTGAATTTAAATGATTTATTAAAAATACTTCTTTGGCAAGAAATATGTAGCTGATAATGTTTGGGGGAACAAAGCAGTTCTTAAGAAACCACAAATTCCACCAACATTTTGCCACTCCTAAGGGGAAGTGCTCTGAGGGAAGCCTCACGCCTTTCCTTTGTGTGGCTTTACAGGACATGGTGCGTCGAGGAGAGATCATAGACGATGACATGGAAGACGAATTCTATCTCCGTCGCCTGGATGCTGGGCTCTTTGTGCTGCAGCTCATCTGTTACATCATGGCCGAGATCTGTAATGCCAATGTTCCCCAGGTAAAGCTGTGTACAAGGATGGCAGATCATATGTGTTTCCATTCATGTTGCAGACAAGGCTCTAAATCCTTGCAAATGCTGCTGTGTTGAGTAATTGTCTCTCTAATTCCCTTTCTGCAAGGAAACCTCCTGTTTATTTCACTTATGTCTGTATAGCTCCATCAAGTTGCAGCAGATAGGATGGCATTAGTGGGGACAGAAAATGATTGTTGTCACTAAATTCATATAATCTGCATGAGTGAGGTCAGGGTTTGAAATGTAAAGGCCCTGTTGATGGCATTGCTGAGGGAGCAGTGGAAAGGGACCTGCTCTCAGGAGATCTCACAAAAGCACAGCTACAGCTTTTCTTGAGCTCTGCAAAATGCTGCATCTCTGCTTCCTCTGTGAATGCACTGGGGTTTGTGAATGCATTCTATGGCTTCTTATTTCTGTGCCATGTGCCTTGGTGGGTGTTGGCAGCCCTGAGCAGATGCTGAGGGCTGCCAAGACCGAATTGGTTTTTGTGGTGCTCAGGTCTCTGCTCATCCCTCAAAGTGGTAAAAAGTGGGGCTGTGCATGGACTTGTGTTGCATTGAAGATCGCTTTCTTCTCTTTCCTACTCCCCATCAGATTCGTCAGAGAGTCCACCAGATCCTGAACATGAGAGGCAGCTCCATTAAAATTGTTCGACACATCCTGAAGGGTGAGTAGAGATATCCCCGTGCAAGTGTCTGATCACTCCCAGGGACAGCTTGGTCACCGCTTTGCAGGATGAGCCTTCACATGTAATTCTCCTTGGCTTCCTGAGCATCTCCAGGCAGCAGCTGAGCAGTGTTCCAAGATCCTGGCAAGGCTGGAATCACCC
The DNA here is from genome assembly GCA_013397895.1 of Origma solitaria. Classification (NCBI taxonomy): domain Eukaryota; kingdom Metazoa; phylum Chordata; class Aves; order Passeriformes; family Acanthizidae; genus Origma; species Origma solitaria. The sequence continues at coordinate 79,121 of VZRL01000959.1, forward strand.
TGATTTAGTGGCGTGCTTTGCTTTGCCTCCGAGTTAGGACACTTGCTGTAGCTGCTGTCAGAGAACAGCACATCACTCCATGCTTCCATCAGCTCCAGCCTGGCTGGAATTCACTCCTGACATTAATGTGAGAGTAAATATTTAAGGGAAGTGTACATGCCTGCTAGAGGGAAGAATAGTGGAGTCTCATCTTTCATTAACATGGCCCTGCGCTTTACCATCTGCACCATATTAGTACCCGTGGTGTATTTGTCTTGTTCTTAGTGTCAGATTAATATGGATTATGGCATTAAAGTATCCTCCATAGCTTTAAAATGTAGCTGTTGTGATTTGCAATCCCAGTTTTAAAGTACTGCTTGTTATTTTTAATGCTTGTGGTGAATTAGAGCAATGCTTGTTTGAGCTGTGGCCCTGCTCTGCAGCCTGCTGTCCTTCAGCAGCAGCAGCCAGTGGAACTGGGGGAGAGGAGGGCAGATCTCAGCCTCTTCCTGTGGCTCCTTCGAGCTTAGAGTCTTAGTGGGAGCAGCAGGGAACCAGAACTGCCCAAGATAGATGTTTACTTATAGAATGTGTCTGCTCCAAAGAGGCTGTGTTGTTTTCAGTGTGGGACAAAGAGTTTTTCTTCTGGAGGGAGAGGAAGGTTGGAAGCATTTCTGGGATACTGGGCTATGGGATGTGTTTCAGTGTTTCTGCTTTCTTTAGGAGCAACAATGTTCTCCTGGGCTTTTCTTTCCCCCACTTCAGCACTGGCAGGTACACACAGCTTATTTTCAGCAAAACCTGTTGGTTTTCTCCGTTCTCATATGCAGGAAAAAGGGATCACAAGGATGGCTGGTATGCTGAAATTAAGAGTGATCTTCTGACAGTGTGAGATTACCTGCAGCTATAGGCAATCTCTCTGGCCCTTGTCCTTGGCCACAAAGTGCAAGTTAATGCCTGCTGGTGAGCAGGGGGGCTGCATAGGATGTGTTCTCTGATTTTAATTATGATACTTGAAAATTCCTGCCTCTAAACTGCCCCTTTCCAGCGTGGAGTATGGCACACGTCTATGTTCAGATTCCCACACTTGCCCTGGACTGTGGGTCCCTGAGGGAGTTGTCTGCACACCTCGCCGGATTTGCACACCTCACGGTCACGGCTCTGGATGGTTGATTTACATACCAAGCTGAATTGGAGGGCAGCTGCATTAAAATTTCATCGGATTCTTTCTTTCCCACACAGTGACTTGCATTGTGAAACTTTCACTGTGGTTGTATCGGGTGTTGCAAGCTCAGGGTCGTGCTGGGTTGTGTGCTCTCAGCAGCACCACATTCCCTGCCTGAAGGGGAGCTTTGGCTTGTTAATAATGCAGGGATGAGTACAGAGTTTGGGCTCTGACTGCAGCTCTCCCCAACTCTTATACTTGCCAGTTTTAGAGACTTTTAGAGACAATAGTCAAAGGCCCAGTGATAAATTTCTCAGTGGGTCCTTGTGAAATCCTGCAGTGTGACACGGGAGGCAGGAGCAGCACTGGGCTCAGCTGCAGTCTGGGCTCTGGAATTTAAGCTTTTCAGTAGTTACACACCTCTGTCCACATCTGTGGTCAGCACAGATTCACCAGCTTTTAACAGCAGTGACACCAGGGACATGCACCTGCCTCTCCAGAGTCAGTTCCTGGACACAGCTTCCCAGGGAAGGGAAGGGTTTGGAGCAGGGATTTGGATGTGGACCCTGCAGTGTTGCATGGGGTGCTGGGGCCTTCAAGAGACTGCCAAAACTTCATTGGAGTCAACTGCACGAGACTCTGTTGCAAGTGACTGAGAGATCGGGAGCTTGAGCCTTGGCTGGAATGTTTCCAGGCTACTTCCCAACTTGCTCTCAGGACAGATGAGGACTGGTTTATTTTTACTTTTCGTTCAGTGTTTTGCTCTTGTTCAGTTTTTATTTTCTATTTTTGCATACTAATTAGGTGCTTGGTTTTTAGTTTGATTTTTATGGCCTACATATTCTCCATGTTTCTCTGGCAACCTGACAGCTGATGGATCCCTTGGGGTAGCTCAGAATTACTTACGATGCAAGCAAGGAAGCGAGACTGTTTTCTTATGGTAGGGCTTTCAAGGGGGAGGAGTGGGCAGGGAATAACGGGAGGCTCATTAATGCATTTCTGCAGGCTGACCAGTCCTCCCACACTTCCTTTTTCTGGAAGATCAAGCATTTCTTGCAACAGGACGGTTAGTTTATGCTTTGGAAGAAAACAACTGAATGGTGTGTGCCTTGGCTCGGGAGATGTTTTGGGAATGGAGGCTGGATTTGGGATGGCAGCAGTGTCTGTGTCTTGGGGAGATGCCTGATCTCCATGTGTTGCTGGGAACGGAATGAGGCACAGGCCTCTCTGAAGTGATGCTTGGCTCTGAAGTGGCAAAGCTTCCTGTTCCTCACTGATCCAGAGGGACTAGGCATTTATTCTGTCACCCTCAGGAGCTCTGTCAGAGCTGCTCGTGCTGAGGGCTCTCCCAGCACACACCTGGTGTCAGGTGAGTGGGCACGATGGGAGCTGGGCATGTGGAATGTCTGCTGCACATTCCAGCCCAATCCTGTTAGCACAGGTAAGCACAAAGGAAGGGTCAGTGTGCTCTGAGGATGGAGCTCAGTCTGGCTCATGGTGCCTCCATCTCTGCAGGCTCTGGAGCTTCCAATATCCATTACAAGCCTCAGTATTTCCCGATTGATTTTTACTGTTCTGTAACCATTGTATTTTGTCTAATGAAGCAGAAACCAATCTTGGGCCCTTTCCCTTTGTGTAGCTACAGCAGTGTGTAAGCTCTGGTTAACTGTTGGCAGGGGCAGCTTACATTTGATTTTTTTTTTAGCAGCCTCAGTGAAGTGGTGGAATTTTAAATAAAAAAGTAAATACATAAAATCTCGGTCAGAGATTTACTTTTTTAAGCCTAGTTCTGGGGGTTTTATCTGGTGTCTTCAAGCTGCTAATGCTTCAAATGAGCATTAGCATCTGTCATAACCCAGTAAACATTCTGCCTTGGAGTCACTGGGGCTTTAGTCTTACAAAACCTAGATGTTTAGAAGGAGAAATGCTGAGCTTTTGGACAAGATTATAAGAATTTGTGTCTCGTTTTTGTTTGGGTGATCTCCTGGGACAAAGGAAGGGCATTGTCATTAGTGGCACTCAGCCGCTCCCTGCCTGAGCCCTAGTCTGAGCAGTCTGGCCATCCTTACAGCAGGAGGCAGAGCTGCTGGCTGTGCCAGGCTTGGAGACTATGGCTGCCCCTCACCTGGGCTTGGAGAGGCCACTGCAGGTGGGCAGTGTTGCCCTTGGGCCGCAATTAACTCCAGCACTCGTATCCATTGCGGCTGTTCCACAGACACTTACCCTGATGGAGCACGGAAAGGGCTGCTGCGGACAGAGCCGGCTCCTCCACCAGCTCCCCGGGGCACGGCGCTGACAGAATCCTCTGGAACTGCCTAAGGGGCAGGGGAGCCTGAGCTAAGTGCCAGAGTTTGGCTGGGAAGGGTCCCCATCCCTGTGCGCTGGGATCATCTCCTGCCTGATGTTTGGATCCCCAGAGCAGCCCCACAGCAGCCAGCCCATACACAGGGAGCTACAAGGAATCCGTCCTTGTAGGAGCTTCCCGCTGCCTTTAAGAGTTGTGGAGAGCAGCTCCCCCATCGAAGGAAGGTGCCCTGAGCTGGTCCCTTTGCTGGGACAGCAGCAGCTCAGGTTCATCTGCAGCAAACCTCAGCATTACCACCTGCTCATGTTCCTGGAGCAGTTCATAAATACTAAAAATATTTTTCCCAGAGGCCTGGCAAAGAGCTCCACTGCTTGTACATAGAGAGAGGGAGAGTGCACGCAGGAGGGAAGACTCCCACATTAGCTAACTTCTGCCGTCTTCACTGCTTTCAGTGCTCCTGTGACAAAGGCTTTGATGGAGCTCAGAGCGTGTAGCAGTGCTAAACGTATAAATATTAAAGCAAACTTTCTACAGCAACTTACTATTCAGTGCTGAATACAAGCTGTTCTGTTTGTTTGGAAGAAGGGAAAGAATGCAAGCAGGCGGAGGCAGGGAAGAACTGTCTTAACCATCAGCCTGCTCCCGATTTCCTCAGATTTGTTCAGCTCCTTGCTTCCGCAGCTCAGAACCTGCTTTTCATTTTTTCTTTTTAAACCGTCTTTGAAAATGCAGGTTCTGATGGTGGGAAGGAGGGAGCTGGTAGGGGATGAGAGCTGGCAGCTCCAAATGAACGTCATGAAGGAGAGCTACAGAGGGAATGTTTAGTTCTGCAGTGTTTGGCTGTGTGCGTGGATGGGCAAGACCATGGTCAGGGTCTGGTGTCCTTTGCCTGATGACAAAGAGTTTGGTTTGTAGTTAAATCTGAACTGGTGGATTTTCTTCTGTGTGGTTAAAAGCACTGGTAGATGGGGGAGTTGGGCTCTCCTCAACAAAAATCCTCATTCAGGATGCTCGGACAGCAGGCAGGTTAAACCCAGAACTGGGAATGATTAACAGTTGTCACAGACCCTGTCTGACCTTCCCTGATGACACTCAGTGTCCAAAGGGACCCAGAAAACCAGTGATTTGCAGTGATTTATGGCACTGTTTGTGTTTCTTGGGCATAATGCCATGATTGCCATGCCAGGGAATGGGTGCTCCTGGGTGCCAGTGTCTGCTTGGGCCAGAGCAGGGAGTTCTCTGTGTTCTGTCTGCCACAAAAGCTTTAATGAGTGTCAGCAAGTGTTTGTGTCAGCTTTAACCCTGGAGATGGGCAGGAAAACCATCCATGCTCCTTGCATGAATTCCCATTTGGCTGTTTGTGTGTGTGTATATGTTTGATTCTGCTGTGGTGTCTGTGGAGTTCTTGCCTTTTGCTCATTCCCGTTGCACTCAAAGCCTGTGTCCCTCTGCTTTCTCCCTGCAGAGTACGCGGAGAACATCGGGGACGGGAAGAACCAGGAGTTTCGGGAGAGCGAGCAGAAGCGGATCCTGGATCTGTTGGAGAATTTCTGAGGACCTGGGGGACACCTCTGTGTCTGCCCACCAGGACGTGACGCCAGTTCTCCCTCCTTCTGCCCCTCCTCCAGCCTCTATTGCACGATGAAAGTGATGTTTCTATGAAACTGCTTTTAAATGGGATTTGGGACATATTAAAGATAGTTGGCTTTTTTTTAGTTCCTGGTTTGTTATTTGAGCAGTGTTCTGTGAGCAGGGCTGCAGCTGCATACCCAGCACAAAGGCAGCATGTGGTTCTCCTCTTTTTTCCCTTTTTCCCCCTAAATCAAGCTACCAATGATCAGTGTGAAACAATACAAGTGTATGCGTGGCAGGGAGGGCAGAGAGAAAGCCTGGATGGCTCAAGAGACTGTTTGCTGGTTATTCCAGCCCGATCCATTAATGAAAATGTACAGCCCTTGCTCTGACGGGAACCAGGGAGGCTGAGGTAGTGGTGTGTGCCCAGTTCATCCCTTCTTCAGTGGCATAAGAGATCCAGGAATTGGCCACATCAGCCATTCCTGTTAAATCTTCCTAAAGGTGAGTGGGAATTGAAAGTAGGTTCTGGCACAGACTGGTCACTGTTCCCTCCTAAAGAGGGAATGAGTCTGTTGGGGTTTTACCCAGAACCAAGAGTGAGGGGAGGTAAGCAATGATGTGCCCGAATTCCATCACCTTCCTTTCACAGTCAGCTTTGGTAGAAAACCAGTGTTGTGGTCCCTGGACAGGGAGCTTGGCTCTTGGAGCAGCAGTGAGTCCCAGGAGCAGAGGGACAGCCCATCCCAGGGGAGGGGGCCACAGCTCGTTTCCATCACCCTCTGCCCCACAGTGTGGTTTTGGGTGTCACCGTGCCAGACTTTGGCACTTCCCTGAGCCGGGACTCCCAACTGTGATAGGAAGTAGCAGAGGATATTTTCCTGCATCCTCTTTTCTGCTGCTGAAGTTAATGACTGTCATCACAAACCATCGTGGCTCCCGCAAGCTGGGCCGTGCCTAATTTAGAGAGATTTGCATGCTGGCAGCATTCATTTTTTATCTCCAAGAAAAATGCATTGTCAGGGAAGCTTAAAGGCTTCCTTCAATCCTGACTGCACAGGCACTGCTGGCCTGGCGCTATTGAACGCTGGTGTTCAGGGGATCAGCATGGAAGTCAAGGCTTCAGCAGCCACAAAAAGCTGCAAAAATACATTTTTTTTGTGCAGGACTTGTCAAATTCCTCATTTCTTCCTTCTGTTTTCAAGCTTCCTTAAAGGTTGTTTTTCCTTGAGCTTTCAGGTGTGTTTAGGTTTTCACTTGAGTCTGGGAATCATTCCCTTTCCACGCCAGTTGAGGTGTGGTCAGAGCTGGTGTCTGGTTTCCCCTGGAAGGTCACTCGCTCTTCCCTCACACCAGGCTTGTGTTGGAGGAGCTGAGGAGAAAGGGAGGGATGTGAGACAGAGCGGGAAGGGGACTTGTGGAACAGCTTTGGCTGGGAAGTGGTGCAATGTATCTGGGGGAGGAAAGGGTGGGGAGGGTCTTGAGAAAACTGCAATAAACTGCCTGAGGGCAAGGTAAGTTTATAAATCTGAGTACATTTTTAATCTGATTTCACTGTATTTGCTCTGTGTGTGTGTGTGTGTGTGTGTGTATATGTGATCGTTTCCATGCGTGGCTGGTGAGCTGGTGTGGGTGTGCAGTGCATGATCCCTGCTCTGAGTTGCCTTCTCTCAGATGGGGAAAATCTCCTGCACCATCTGCTGGGAGTGAAATGTCGGTCACTGCCGCAGTGAGTTGTGCCAGTGAACTTGTATTGGAAGCACTCGCAAGCAAGGACAGGGGCTGGAGGAACCAAAGGTGCAGTGACATGGTGTATGGGTTCCCTGGATTCCCCGAGGAGCAGGGAAGGGTTCTGGCACTGCTCCTGTGGTGATCCAGTGGTGTCCTGGATCAGGAGAAGGAATGGGCACAGCTGGTGATGGGGCCTGGGCCTCAGCAGCGTTCTTTGAGGTGGTGTCCCCTCTGAAGGGCTGGGGATGTGGTGCCACCCCCACACTGTCCCTCACAGGGCTGTGGTGCTGCACCTGGAGAGCAGGAACACCTTGTCGTGAGTATTTTTGTCTTCCCCAGCTGAAGGAGGAATTTGTGGGATTGGGGAATGGCAGTGTGCCCATCCCACCCAGCCCAGCCACTGTCCCTGTGATGGATGAGGATGCTCCAGATGTTGCTGTGGAATTTGCACAGAGATGGTTCCTGCAAGTCAGGCTTTCACAAGGTGGATGATGAATAATTCTCTTCTAATTTCCAAGCTCTTTCAGAGGGAGGAGCCCCACTGTTCCAAAGGACCCCAGTCATGATCCTGGTGATGACACCAGACCCTGCCATGCACCCACACCCTGGCCCCATGCCCCACTGCTGGAAACACCGGATCCTCTGCCTTGGGATGGGCTGAGGGCCCACCTGGGCACACTGTTATTAATTAGGGTAATTATTCAGCTCAATGTGCTGCGCCTGGCCAGCTCATTTGTGCTGTCATATTGAGCAGCACAGAAAAGCCTTGGAGGTATGAGGATGGGCGCCCCGAGTCTTGGTGGTTGTGGAGAATGACGTTATTGAAATTGGGGGAGAATTAAAAGGTGGAGCTAATAACAGATTTTCTTGAGGAAGCATCTATAGGCTGCAGATGGGGATTTGTGCCCTGGTTTAACACTGCTGATTTCTGTGGCCCTGAAACAGCAGCATTACTGTTGGCTTTTGGGCTAAATGTGGGTTTTGGGATGGGGTGTGGGAGTGGCACAACCCGCAGGCAGTACCCGTGGGACTGTGGGGTGATGGCAGGGACTAGGTGACAGGAGCTTGGTGGGTTTGGCTCCTCTGTGAGCCCTCAGCATGTTGAGCCACAGTCCCCTCCCTGCTCTGCTCTCGGGCTACCAGGCCAGCCTCGCCATGGGGCAGTGGAATGTGCAGGGACAGAGCCCCCTCTCCATCGCACCCCTCCCTGGGCCACGTTTTCTTGTCTCTGATTGTAAACGGATTTGACTAAAGAGGTAAATGAGAAGGTAATTAGAGGGAACATGATGGATGAGGCACTCTGGTGATGGGAAGCAGGAAACTTGCCCTCCAGGAGAAAGGACCTGGGAGGGTGTTCTTCAGCAGAGCACCCTGTGGTGCCCCACGCTCCCCTGTGCGGCAGGATCCCGGGATGCAGTGGTGGAAACTCTGACCCCTGGGGATGCCCAAGGCTGCCCCAGGCTGAGACAAGCAGTGGGCAAGGGGCAGGCAGGGATGATGCAGGCAGGGATGAGCCCATCACTCGGACATCTGGACTTGGCCAGGGCACTAATCCAGGTTCGGTACCAGGTGCACAAGGCTGCTGAGCACCAGAGCAGGATTTAAAAGCAGGAAAGCAGCGAGGGAATGGGGAAGATGCTGTCTGCAGTCTGTGAGGTCTTTGGGTTCCTCTGCTCCACACAGGCTCTTGCCCTGGTGGGGTTTGGTTGGGCTGAGGCCAGGCTGGGTTTGGCTGGGGCCGGGGGAATCCTGGGGCGTGTCCTGGGGAAGCAGGTGTGGGAAGGGAGAGGGATGTTGACAGCAGCCCTGCGGTGAGTGACAGGGTGGGAGCCCTGCTGCTGGCAGTATCAGGGAGGCTGGGAGCACTGGTTTCCTCCTGCTGGGAGTGGCAGGAACTGATGGCACTTCCCCCTGGCCACGAGAGACAGGCGCTGACCGTCCTCGCTGTGTGTCCAAATCCATCTTCAGCCCTGCTCCCGGCTGAGCCTCCCTAAACGGGAAGAAATGAGTGTAAATCATGGCTGAGGAACATCTCCTGATATCCCAGTGGAGGGACTGAGGCTGTGCTAAATACAGCAAGAGGCTGTCAGCACTGGGAACAAACCATCAGCTGCGAAATAAGTCACTTACACTATTGATTTTTTTTAATATTTTTTTTTTCTTTTAAGGCCTTGCTCTCAGGGAAAGCTTTTCTCCTGGGGCAGGAAATTATTTGGAGGGGGAAGGGCAGGCTGGCTTGTGGTATTTTTTGTTTGTTTGTTTTTTTACATTTAATTTTTTAGGTGCTTAATGGTTTGGAAAGAGGGAACTGTTCCACAGTGATGGACACCTGTGATGTTGCTCCTCTCCATCAGGAACCTGTCGGTGGGTTCTGCAGAGGAAGGAGTTAATGGCCTGGAAACAGGCTTGAGTTCTCTGAAGAAATAATTCTTTTCAAATAATTTTCTTCTGAATTTTATGCTTTGGAGACTTCCTGTGCGGGGACTGCTCTGGGCAGAGGCCTTTGAGTCCCAAAGCTCCCACGTGCTTGGTGGGGTTCCTGCTGCTTTTCTCATATCGTGCTGGGAACCCAGGGTGGGGGCTGGGACCATTCCAAACCAGGCAGGGAGATGGAGACACCACATGTCCGTGTCCCAGGGATGCTCCCACTGCTCTCCAGCCAGGTCATGCCGCTGGGAAGGGCTGTACTGGCAGTGACACAAGGAGCCCATGATGGTGGTGGTGGTGTCTGGAGCAGGGTTCCCTCCACCCAAAACCCTCTCCTGCCTGGTCTGTTATTTTTGATGCCATTGTGGCTGTCATGGTGTGGGTGGGTGGGTTGTGTTTGCTCACCTGAGCTCCCTCTTGCCGCCTCTCCGGCTGCTCCCTGCATCAGGGGATCCCGACAGGCGCTGCCTCCGTGGCTGGCTGCACCCGGGATGATTTGTGGAGGAGCAGGCTCTAATGTTGCCTGGCGGGAGCATTGTTTTCCTGCAGTGCACGCAGACCTTTGCAAATAATCTAATAATGCAGGAATGTCAAACTTCAGCTGTGGAAGGAAATCCTTTTATACAGGAATTGTCAAGTCTCTAAACAAGTATCAGAAATGAGCTCAGTATCAATGTGGAGGGTGTTTATTCTGCCCGTCAGAGAGATGAACAATCCAATTCACTCTCCCAGGCAGACACAGATTCGAGCGTTGGCTGCTGGACCTCAGGAGAGCTCAGTGCTGAGCCTTGGGGTGCCCCTGCATGAACAATTAAAGAGGTGAATTTCAAAATAATGCATGAGGCAGACCCCAGTGCTTCAGCAGTTCTGGGGTTTGAGTTTTGAGGTTTTTTCCTTCCAGTTGCTGGGCAGCTTCTGCTGTCAAAAGAGAACATAGGGTGTTGGCATTGGAATGAGCACAAGCAGCACTCAGGAACCAGCAGAAAGAACCAACCCTCTTGCTTTCATTCTGGGTGTCTTTGGGCAGTGCCAGCTTGGAGCTGTGTCCCTGGGGATGTTCCCTCTACCCCACAGGGTCTGGGGGTCCACCTGTGGCTGATGTCCCATGAGGTGCTGCTGATCAGTCTGACTCCCCTCCCCTTCCAACCTCATCCAGCTTTCTGAGCTCCGCTGCACCCTCCGGCTTCGCAGGTTGCCTTTGCCCGATGGACAGGCGTCCCAGGGAATTCACACGCAAACCTTGTGGGTGCATGAGCTGTGATCATGGTGGACATGGTGCCACTGGAATCTTCGTGGTTTCACTGCATGGAAGTGCCCCCTGGATTCCTCCATCTGGCGAGTGCCCCCCTGAGCAGAGCTGAGCAGTGGGCAGGAACCTGGCACTGACAGAGATAAGGAGTGTTTCATCCTCGAGAGCGAGTCCTTGGGCCCGTTATGCTGAAAGAGAAGCCCTGGGAAGGAGGCGCCGGCTGTTCAGAGCAATAGCGAGTGAGCAGATAAGGGACCTCATTACGCAGCGGGTGCTGTCTCTGCTCGGGGAGCTGCTGGCTTTGTTCCCGCCCCTGTGTGTGAGTGACCTCCCCCATATCCCTGTCAGACACGCCGGGGTTCTTTGGGGCCACATGGCTGCACCTGCAGGCAGCACCTGCCCGAGGCCTCTTCACTGATAGATTAAAAATGAGGAGGAAAACCAGCCCTTCCCAGCACGTTTAAGACATGGGTACAGGCACTTCCCTGTGTGCTGGGCTCTGCACAGCCCCAGTACCCATTTTTTATCCACCGTAATGGCAGAAGATCTACTGGAAATGGGACTTAATTCAGGCTCTGCCTCTGGAGGTGTTCCTGGCTCCAGGAGGAATTTATGCTCTTTGCTTCCTCCTTGCATGATTTAAATATTTCTGATGGTGTGCAGGCAAGTTTCAGCCCTCGAGGTGCAGCTGCACAGCCTCGGCCACCGGTGGGGGCTGTGCTGCCTTCATGTCGGGGTGCAGGAGCTGGGCTGGGGCTGGGAGTCCCTGCCCATGCCTGGGATGCACAGTCCCACAGTGTGGCATATCCAGCTCTTGCTCTGGCTACACCTGTGGGTGGGTGCTTTGCAAAGTGGGATGCCAAACCTGGGCGAGCACACTTTGTAGCCGCCACTTCAGCATGGGTTTGTTTTTGTTCCCTTGCTGGACAATGGCAGAGGATGGACCCGGGGCCAGACAGCAGCCATGAGACTGGGCCAATCGCCCAAAATTTGGGGCACACAAGTGCTTGGCCTTTGCTGCTTCTCCTGTTGCACCTGACCCTATGCATGAGCCCTGTCTTTCGGGGCAAGAACCCCCTACTTCGGTGCATGAACCCCACCCTTTGGTACATGAATCCCCCTGTTCCAGTGTGTGAGTTTTGCCTCCATACGAGCCCAGGAGAGATCTGTGCTTTTGCTTTGTCAGGATCCAGCCCAGAGCTGCTCCCTGACACAGCTGTGTTTGCTCAGCAGCTCCAGGCAGCTTTACCTTAGGATGCCCAAAGTCCTTTGCCACTGCTGCTGTTGCCATCCCAGAGCAGGGCCCTCTGATCCCAACCAGCCATGGAAACTCCTGCATGCAGCTGGGCATGGCTGTGCTGCCCATTTGTCTGTCACCGCTGCTGCCTCCCTCCCTCGGCTTTTAACTCCGGAGGGAGTAATGAACTTGGGCAGAGATCAATGCTCTGCTCTGAGCCAGGCTTTATTCTGACATGCAGCAAATGCTGCAGCAGGTACAACTTTTTTTTTAAATTATTGATTATTAACGCAGGTACGAGGCAGCACAGCTCCTGCCCAGGGACCTGCCTTGCTGGAGGGGAATGGGAAGAATACCCCCACTCCTTCTGGAGCCCTGCCAAGGGAAGGGTGAGGAAATACAGTCAGTATTTTCAAATCCAATTTAAAGAATCTCTTTGTAGCCAACATCTGTCATCTCATGGCAGAAAACACCTGAAATAATCTGATTTTTTCTGTTTATCTAGAGAGCAAATAATATCCTTTTGATTGCACTGTTGCATACAGATATTCTCGTGTGAGTGGCGTCTGCTCTGTGCCTCCACTGGTGCTGAAGCCAGTGCTTTGGACAGGGATATGGCAAACAGGGCCCCTTGGCAAATTTTAGGCTTTTCAGTAGAGGTGTATGAATTGCACAGGTGCTGGTGCTGTGGTTGTGACCTGCTGTGAGGTGCTGCTCTGGAAGTGTTGGTGCTCTCACCGGGTTTTGTCTCAGGATTTGTGCACCCAAAGGGACATTGGGAACTTACCCGTTCCATGAAATCCAGTTTGTGGCTGGAGCAGGGTGGCTATTCCAGCTCTCGCTGGTGCTACCAGCCACACTCCAGCCAGGCTCTGAGGGTGCATGTGAGCTTGCAACCCACACAGGCTCCAGGTTTTCATTTTGAGACAAATCTTGCAGAGTCTGGGACAGCGACTGGGATACACCTGGGGACGCTGTGTCCTTGTTCTTCCCGTAACGTTTCAAAAGCCCCTCAAACTGCCCCCAGATGGGCCCTGGCCCTTGTCCGTGCAGCTGGAGCTCGGGGCACTGCCCCTCCGGCGCTGCATCTGCAGACGCTGGGGCCGTGCTGAGATGTACTGGACCGCACTGGGCTGAGCGGCACCGGGCCGTGCCGTACCGGGCTGTTCTGTACCAGGCCATGCCATACCGAGCTGTTCTGTACCGGGCCGTGCCGTACCA
>VZRL01000959.1:92977-184735 GCA_013397895.1 Origma solitaria
AGCCGGACGGGTGCGGGGGATCGGGGATCCCGGTCGGGCTCTGCCGCCGAGGGCAGCCCCGCGTCGCGGTCCGTCGCGCCGGCGGCTCGAGGAGCGGGGAGCCGCCGGGGCGAGCTGGGGTTGGGCTTCGCCGCTCCCGTCTCCGGAGCCCGGGGGGCGGCCTCTGCCTTCGCCGCTGGGCTGCCGAGTCGGGGGCTCTGTACGGTGCGTCCCGGTGCCCGCAGCCACCAGCACCCCGTGTCCGTGAGTCTCCCGATGCCGCCGCCGCCGCCCGCACCCCGTGTCCGCGAACCTCCCGGTGCGCCTCCCGGTGCTCGCCGCCGTCCGCATCCCGTCTCCGTGTGTCTCACGGTGCCGCCGCCACCACCCGTGCCCCGTGTCCGTGAACCTCCCGGTGCGCCTCCCGCTGCCTCCGCCCGCCCAGCCGTGCGGTGCCCCACACCCCGGCAGAGAGGCTCCTCCGCCGCCTCCCGTTCCTCCGCTCCCTCCGGCGCACAGTGGCTCGGCGGGTCGGTGCTGCCGAGCCCGCTGGGATCTGCCGGGGCTGAGGAAGGGGAACCTCTTCCTGCATCCTGCACCCTCCGGTGAGGAACCTAGCGTGGCGGCAGCTCCCTCGTGGGTGCCGAGAAGGTGACAGGGGACCAAGCTCCCTCGGAGGAGGCTGCTGAGACCCTCCTCGCTCTCTGTGGAGTGACACGGACACGTTTAAATCTGAGCCCGAGGAGTGACCACGGGGACATGCTGGGTGCCCGGGTCCCAGCTCTTCCCCCCGTCCAGCTCCGGGGCCTCCCGTGTGCGGAGGGACCCACTCTGCCCCAAGGAGCCTCCAGGCACAGACGCCTCGGGTCACACCAGGGAGGAAGGTGTGAGGTGTCCCGCAGTTTGTGATGTCCCGCAGCGGTGCGTGGGCTGGCAGGTACCCGCCTGCCCAGGGAAGGGGCGACCAGCCTCTGCATTGGGGGGATCACAGCAGGAGAGTTTCCAGCTCTGTCAGGCTGGCATGCCAGAAGGAAAGGTGGGTGAAGAGCCTCCATTAGCCACCGCTGCTCCCCTCAGAAATTCAGCAATAGGCAAATAAATAGTGAAATGGTCGCTGCGAGGGAGCAGGGAGCCAAGGAGAAGAAATATTCTGGGAGGGCGAGTGCACTTTGGAGCCACATTACAGCTCGCTACTCGAGCAGTTCTGCAGCAACTCTCTTAATCACAACAGAAACCTTTATTAACGATACTGAAAAGCAGTGAGTAAGTGGGTCATGTATAATAAGCCATTTGTGTTCAGTAGGTGAATACCAATTTGATAAAAGCTGTGTGTGCTGAAAACCTGTATAAATCGCTGTTTAGCAGATCGGAGATTGATCATTTCATTACTGGCTGGTGCAGCTTTCCCTCCACCCCACGAGAGTCTGACAGGTTGGAGACGTGGAGCGGGAGAGGGGCTGGAGCCAGCGGGATGGCCTCGGCTGGGGCTGGTGGGCACGGGCAGGTCCTGCCAGGCTCTGCCCGCAGCAGGCAGCGCCCAGAGCTCGCCGCCATCTCTGCCCGGTTCTGGAGGCCTGGAGGAGCCTCCACGGCATCACGAGGCTCTGGCACAGCTCGGGAGTGTGTTCTCTCTTTCTTTTAACTTGTCCACGCCGAAGGCAGCGAGGGAATTGCCCGGGAGCAGCATGTGCTGCGCAGGTACCGGCGAGCGGCCGTGAGCAGCCCTGGGGTGCGGGAGGCTCCCCCATCCTGCCACCCCACAGTGGGCAGCGAGGTTCTGCTCGCGGGGCAGCCAGGGCTGTGGGGAGGGAAAAGTCACAATCAAAGAAAGTCCTTCTCCTGCCCCCACAGCAAAGGCTCTGCCTTTGGCAAGGATGGAGTCAGGATGGGCTCCAACTGCCCCGTGAGAGCATCTGAGCCGCAGGATTCTTCCCACCATCCCTTCACTACCCTCAGTGCTGCCTCTCCCCCTTCTCTTCTCTCCTCAGGCTGGCGCCTTCAATTATTCATGCCCCCCATTGCAGCCTGTGCACGCTGGGCTGCTGCCATCGGCTTTCTCATGCGCTGGCTGGGAAGCTCCAGCCGCCTTCCCAGCCTGCTGGCTCTGGAGCGGGGCAGGGGAGCCGTGCCGTGAGGAGGAGCAGCCCGGCTTCTTCCCGGCATCCTGTACAGGCGAAATCGCCTCGCCTCAGCAGAGCCGCGGCTGGAGGCTGGAGGGAGCGGGGCCCCGGCTCCCCAGGGCGCTGCCCTGCTCCGTTCCCTCACACCCCAGTGATTATTCTATCAATTACTTTCATAAACACTTTGCATTCTGCCGGATTTTTTCACACTTCCTGATGGGAATTCTCCACGCGATGTGTTTTTCCTGCTGCTGTTCGTGCAGTCATTCAATGCAATTACATCTGACACCTCTCCTCATCAAACGTCTGGGCTTTCTCTCCCCTTGAAGCGGCTGACAGACGACGGGCCAGACACTGGGAATTATTACGTTAGGACAGTGACAGCTAATTTTAATCATAACGTTCCATGTGAGTGAGGCAGGAATCAAACCAGCAGCCGGCACGGCTGCACGCGGTCTGGGAGCTGTGGGCAGTACGGCAGGGCTGGAGTGGGGACCTGGAGTGGGCCAGGGAGCTGGAGGCTCTGTGCTGCTCCCCGCTTCGTCAGGGGCTGCTCCGGGGGCCGGATGGATGCCGAGGTGAGCATCTGCCGGGTCCTCTCCTTGGCTCCTCTGGGATTTTGGTTCATGGTGTGAATGGCGCTTGTGCACCTCGGGACAGACAGCCCTTGCTGTCCTCGACAGCTCTGGCTCTCTCCAAACTCCTCAATTCCATAGCCGTTTCCCCTCCTGCTGGGCTCTTTCCTGCCTGGCTGCCCCTCCCCTAAGGCTCCATCTGCGGTGGGTGCCCGATTGGGCACCGGGGATGTCGGCTGGGCTCGGTTGTGCCGGGTGCATTGATGCCTTGTCTCGTGTCCTCCGCGGGGAGCTGGGTTGGGATGAGCCCAGCAGTGACGGGGTGGGCAGAGATGGGCAGGAGGGTGCTGTGCCCATGAGCACCGGGCACTGCCAGCTCTGCAGGATGGGACCAGCACCTGTGTGTGGTGTAGGCAGCTCTCGGCAGTGGCTGCCGCTGCCGGTGCTGCGTTTTGGGTGCTGGGTGTGGGACCGGGGGGGCTCATCTTCAGCAGCGAAAAGCTCGTCTCTGCCCCATCCCATTCCTGCTGAATGATTCCTGCAGGGAATCCTCCTCTTCCTGCTGGGAACCATCCCCTGGCAGAGAGCAGCACCAGAACGAGTGGTGGCTGCAGGATGGCTGCACACGCTGCCGGAGCCCCAGTGGGAGCTGTCAAAAAAAGGCCATTTTAGGGCTTTGCTACTTATACTATCAAATAACAGCTCTTCCTCGAGCCCCTCGGGAGGGAATTGTCTGAGAACTGCGACTCCCCAGGAATCAGATGGGAGCAGCAACTCCCTTGTGTGGGCAAAGCCCCGTGTAGCCAGGGCCAGACTGGAGAGAATAACCACTGATGTCTCTCCTGCTCTGGGGGTTAAATATTAGGGGAGTGGGAAGACCTGGGGACAGGAACTGGGGCAGCTCAGCGTGATGGGGCACTGCTGAAAATACCTGCAGTTTTCAAGGTTAATTCCAGCTCCCCAGTGAGGTGAGCGCTGGCCTGATCACCGTCACTGAATTAGCTGGATTTTTTTGTTGTTTTTAATTCACATGCTGCACATTTGAGCTCCTTCTGCTGCTCATATGACAGCAAAGAGGGGCAGAGCAATGGCGCTGCCATCCCCAGCATGTGGTGGGAGCTTCCCGGCCCCAGCCACGGCCACAGGGCTCCAGCCCGACGCGACTCGTGGGAAGGGAGATGGCTGGATGGCTGGAGGAGAGCAGCGCTGCCGCCCAAGCCCTCTGCCCGCTCAGCTGGCAGGGCCGGAGCCACCTGCCCTCTCTCAGCAGTGACGTGGCCGTCACGCCGCGTTTATGCAGCGGTTTGCACCGCGATGTGTTTTCGGCGCCCCGGGGTCAGCATCCCTGCTCGCAGGCTTGTCAGGAGGAGACGCATCCACAGCTGTTAGCGGCGCTGGGAACGGGAGGGGAGGGAGGCTGCAGCCCGACCTGTGCAGCAGCCGCTGGCAGGTCCCGTGTCCCCGTGGTGGGGACAGTGTGGGGCACACAGCACGGGGGCAGTGCCCAGGCCTCTTCTTCTGGATCCATCCGGAGGGTGCCTCCTGTGCCTCCCGATCTCCCGATCTCTCTTGCTCAGGCAGACTGTGCCAAGGGGTGGGGGGTCCTGTGGCACCCAGGAGGGTCCATGTGTCTCTGGGTCCCTGCCCCATTTGTGTGCCTCGGGTGCCTTTGCTGCCGGCAGGACACGGTGCCCCTGAAGCTGGGGATGTCGCTTTCTGTCAGCCGCAGGAGTTGTGGATTCCTGGGAAGGGGAGGGTGCTGGAGGGGCTGTGGGTGATGGGGGAGAGTGCCAGTGGTGGTGGATTCTGTTGGACGCGTTTGGTTTTCCTGCAGCAGTTCAGCACAAACCCAGCAGGTCAGAGTCGGCCCCATGCCAGGGACGCAGGACAGGTCTGGATGGACGCACCAGTGGGCAGGAGCAGGAGCAGAGGGACATTTCAGCTCCCCCAGAGCCTGTCCGTGTCCAGCGTGGAATGGAACCAGCCCCAGCCCCGCCACCTGCTTGGCACGTGTCACCCCACCAGCCCGGCTGCAGCTCCGGTGAGGGGCTACAGCTCAGCTGGGCAGAGAAAGAGGCTTCTGAGTCCCAGCACTGCCATGGCTTAGGGAAAAAAATCCCTCCTGGAGCAGGAACCTGCCCTGACCAGGCGATTAACAGGGGTTTGCAAGTGTCCAACGCATATTTAATTACCCTCCGATACATCTTTACACAAACATTAGCCTGAGTACATGCCCATGGTGCTGCTCCAGTCGTGTGTGTCCTTGGTGCCTCGTGGGGTCTGTGGCTGGGGCCATGGAAGGTGGCACAGCTGTGGAATGGCAGGCAGCAGGCAGAGTCCTGGAGACGCTCCTCGGGGCTGTATGGCTTTCTGTGCTCCATGGGGCCTGTGGATGGGGCAGGGGGATGGGGCAGGAGTCTGTGGGTCATTTCTGGGTACTCAGGGCAATGCACAACCTGCCCTTGCCCCAGCACAGCTCCATCCCCGCTGCTGGCAGCCCCCTCCCTGTGCGGAGCATGACCAAGGTGAGGGATGGTGCCCACTGCGGGGAGGGAGCCTGCCGCCTGTCTGTCTCCGGTTTATGAGAGCACCAAGCTGTCCCAGCAGGCGTTTTCAATTCCGTTTATCTGTGTTTCCCCATTGAGTTCATTTTATTTCCCCTGATTTTTGTTTCCTGGAAGATTTATTGATCCTGGTGTTCTCAGTTTATGACAGGTAGCAGGCCATAAAGCACACGGAGCAGAGGCCCCCGACTGCCCCCTCCCTCCAGCCACGGGGATGCGACACTGATGTCAGTGGGGGGAGAGGGATGGGGCCAGGGTGGGCAGGGGACCAGGATGCTTGAGGGACAGGGCACTGGCCAGAGATGGTGACTTGTCCAGTGTTGGCGGGAGCAGGGTCCAGGCAGCTTGGCCAACCCAGTGCAGGGTCCATGCCCAGCCTGGGTCTGTCTGAGGGGGTCCTGATCTCCGCTTGTGTCCCTGTGAGGGGCAGGGCTGGGGGTGCAGTGGGTCACTGCTGTCCAGGCAGGGCTGGGGCACACAAGCATCCATCAGGGAGGGCACACAGTGCTGCTGGAGGACAATTCTGAAAGACATCTGTCCCCATAAAGGTGATGACCCTGGTCATCCATCTGCGGGACCTGCGCTCCTCTGGATGCGCTTGGAGGTGGCTGAGCTCTGGGGTTAATTAATACATACGCTTCCCAATTAAAATCTGAAAAAAAGAAGGCACTTGATTCAATCCAGCCTTTTCTCTGCTTATCTGCCAAATTCCCGTCTGTGGAGCAGATCTTAATTGTGTTCAGAGTGATTTGGACCCGGTTGGAGCCCTCAGGCTAACACCCCGCCTCTGCACTGCAGGAGCCGTAGCGTCTGGGGAGCTGGTGCAGGCTCTGCTGGGACCCACTGGCTTTGGCCATTGCCCCTGCCAGCAGGAATTCTGTGGGGCAAGAGCCTGATCCTGCCTGCAGCCAGGGAATGGGTGGGCAAGTGCTGGTTAATGGCTGGGTACAACAGCCTCGGCCCCACTGTGCTGGAGCACAGAGGAAGCCTTTGCCCTGCGCCCCTGCTCCTCCCACAGCCCTCAGTCACCAGAGCTGCTCCTTCACCTGGGGTTCCCTCCACTCACCGGCACAGAATCCCTGCGGCTGCTGGCGCTGGGTTCGGGGTGAATGGCATGTGGGAGCGGCTCTGGGAACCCCACTGGGAGACCCAGCCTTGGTAAACCCCGGAGTTGGGTATTTTCCTTCGTTCCCTGCTGAGATGGATTAAAGGAAAGTGATAAGTGGATGGGATTTCCATGCGTCCAGAGGGACGGGGAGATATTAGAGGTATTAACTTTTTGTCTGGGCTGATAATAATTGGTTTTCAGAGGGATCAGGGCTGAGAGAGTGTTGCTCCCGACAGGCTGTGTGTCCCAGAGGGCTCCGGTGGCTCCGATGGGACCTGCACTGTGGCAGTGCCGGCAGCTTGAGGTGGTGAGTGAAGGCAGGAGGCACAGGGCAGCCTCTGCAGCCGAAGCAGTGACCGGGGTGCGCAGGGGGCTGGCAGCCCTGTCCCCGTGCCATGCCACGAAGAAGCCACCGCGCCGACCGTGGCAGCAGCGTTTGCAGGTGCCCTGCACGCCGGAGCAGTCTGTACGGAGGAACAATAATCTCTCCAGAGGAGATGAAAAGAATTCTAATTACATCTCCGAACAATATTTGTTTTGAGCGAGGAAAGCAAACCATATGGCGTGTGGGAGCCTGTTTGGGGCCGCATTAAGTGAGGATTTGTTTTTCAGTTATGTCCTGATCTGAGCGAGATGCGATCACGCTCTATTTATTTCTTACACCTCAGAGGTGTGGCGAGTGCCACACTCTCTCTGGGGCAGAGGTCCGAGGGATGCTGTGGGAGCGGGGGGCCACAGGCTCCTGCTCACTCCCTTTCCCCCCACTGCTCTTTGCAAAGTGCATGGGGGGCAGGCAGCTCTGCTGGGGACAGGGAGGGGACACTGGGGTGGGAGAGAAGCTGGGGATGACAGGGACCTGCCTGCTCTGATGCGGGGGCCGCGTCTGTTTGGCCGGGGAAGGATCCAGGCACTCCTGGTGACCCCAGCCGTGTGGCTGGAGGCATTGTCCTTCCCCGGGACAGCGGTGTGTCCCCGCAGGCACCCACAGCCCTCGCTCTATCTCCAGCAGCTCTCTTCACCGAGACCCCCCACGACATGACAGCACAGGCGGGTGAGGATGTGGAGATGGCGTGCTCCTTCCGCGGCAGCGGCTCCCCCTCCTACTCCCTTGAGATCCAGTGGTGGTACGTCCGCAACCACAAGGACTGGACGGACAAACAGACGTGGGCTTCCAGTCAGGTAACGCCCCTCGCCCTCCTCCTCCATGGCAGCACGGAAAGGCAGAGCCCTTACCTGTGCTCGCCCGGGGAAGCGCTTTGTTTGCAGCCACGCTTGGGTTTTGGTGGGGCACCCCAACACAGAGCAGTGCCCCCACTGCTGACTGGACCTGCAGAGCAGAGTTTCACCCTCGCTGCTCTGACAGAGAGGAGCCCGCGGGTCCTGTGGGGCAGGACGCTGCGTGGGCTGCTCAGTGTCCAGCTGCACTGAGGATGCTCCGGGGCCAGCGGGGCCGGGCTGTCCGGGCTGCCCTTCCCAGCCAAGGGCTGCCTGGCCCATTGCCATGATCCGTCCCAGGCTGAGGCTTTGGTTTCGTGCTTGTGCCTTCACCTACGTCACCACCATCTCATCCCTCCTGGCCCTGCACCCTCCATCCCTCCCTCGGCCCCTCTTTCCCTGTGTACTGGTCCGGCAAACAGCCTCTCTTTATTTCCCTCTCTGCTCACACAGAGATAAGGGCCAAAGAATGGGAAGCAGCTTTGGGGATTTTAACGAGCCTTTATTGTAGTGTCTTTGGCAGAGCTACTGCTGGTGTTGCCATAAACTGAGAAGCCTCAGGGCAGTGCTGCCGGGATGGGGGGAGCGCTGCCAGGAGTCAGGGGTGGACAGGGTGTTGGAAGCGCTGGGAATGCACAGCCAGCGGCTGCTGGAGGGGAAGGTGGGTGGCAATGGGGCAGGTGCTGGCTGTGATGGGAACGGAGTTCCAGGGACAGGGGTCACTGCTGCAGCAGTGGTGCCACAGTGATCAGGGCTCCATCCCCACTCCTGGATCGTGGGGAGCACCTGGAGCCAAGGTGCAGTGGGACCTGTGGGTGAGCACCCCGGCTGCTGTGCTGCTGCTGGTTCCTCCCATTCCATGTGCCCCATGTGCCTTCATCTGCCCTGGGTGCCTGGGTTTGCTGGGGCTGAGCAGCCCCTTCTCTCTTTTCCCTTCTCCCTTCTCTCTTCTCCCTCTTCCTCCTTGCTTGGGGCAGTCATCCTGGGAGTGAGAATGGGTCTGGTGGGCTGAGCTTACCATTTTTCTTCACTCTCTGCTCTCCCCCTACCCCGCTCTTCCCACAGCTGAAATCATCACCACCAGAGGAGCTCGGGAAGGAGGCGACCAAAATCAGCGTGAGTTTGGGTGACGATTCTTGTGAGGGGCTGTGCTTGAGGGCTCACAGGGGTGTTCTGCTGGTCCCAGTGCCACAGGCTGGGAGAGCTGGGTATGCCCTGGCTCAGGTCTGGGGGTGACCAGGGTAAGGGATGACTGCCCTGCTCTCCCTGGCACTGAGAGGCACAGCCTGGACCCTGAGCCTCGTCCAGCATCTGAGTGACACATTAATGCCAGGGATAAAATAATCCAATTGACTCAGCGGATTAGCATCCCAAAGCCATTTAGGCTCACGTGAGCAGAATGAGGAGCCACTAATCAGTTAACTAAAATGCTCCTGGCCTTCTGCTGCCACGTGTGTGCCCCCCTGGCTCTCCCTGCCTCAGAGAGCTCCACGACTGGGGGTGCCACAGACACAGAGCAGTGCTGGAAAGCTTCCCACCATCGCCTGGCAGCCTCTCCTGGTACTTTCATTTTTCCCTCACTGAGTGAGCAAGGTGAGATGGGGCTGGTCAGGCACCTGTGGCTTGTCTGATGGGTGCCCTCCACACCCAGGATCAGTCCCTCCTCCCCAGGAAATTACCAAGGATGTTTTACAAGGGGTAAAATGCCACAACCCCTCCCAACAGAGGGCATCGTCTTTCAGTGCCCATCTGCAGAATCAGCACAAGTTTCTCTTGCTGGTAACAAATCCCTTTCGAGGGGTCACGTCCCCTTTGACTGATTCACACCCACAACCCATATCCAAACCTAAGCAGATTCCTCCAAGACCTGTCCCTCATCAGGGGGTTGTGGCTCCCTGCCCCACAAGCAGGAAAGTTCCAGGACTGCTGCTGGAGCAGCCAGAGCCTGGGCTCTGCCAGACCCTGTCTACAGAGCCTGGGGGGCTGCTGCTCCCCACATCCCACCCCAGCCTTGCTCCAGGGGCAGGAGGGGCCAAGGCAGGTGCATGGAGCCATCCTGGGGCCAGCACTCCCTCTCAGCTCACCCATTGCATGTTTCAGCATAATTAGGCAGTTAATTGCACGCTGCGATGGAATTGATGTGTGTGCGAGTGTAACCAGGATTTATTTTGAATCATTCGAGGTCTCTGCTGCCTCCTCCAGATCCAGCCAGCAGGGAGAGGCTGGAGCTTCTAACCTCTTTTGTTTGTTGTTATTTCAAATGTCCTTGATCATTAAGTGTTTATGGAATGGAGGAGGTAAATGAGCATGGGTGGTTCTGACGGAATTTGCGGTACAGCCACAACAGCAGGTGACTGAGAACAAACAGCACAGTCAGACTGTGAGGGGGGATGTAAATCCCATAAATCCCACACAGAAGCCCCCGTGCCAGGCACCCATTGGCCCTGTATTATCCACCAGGCACACCTGGTGCTGGAGATGCTTTGCAGGGATGAGGAGAAGGGAAACACTATGGGTCTGGGTGTGTTTTTTCCCTCTTTGAATCCCAAAGCACAGCACAGGGCTGAGCTGGGGCTGGGCACAGCACATCTGCCCATTCTGGGGACTCTGCCCTGTTCCCGTGGGCAGTGAGGGCCGTCACTGCCCTGCCTGTGCTGGCAGAGCCACAAGAGTTATGGCCAGTCATAAAATCCTCCCTCCTGAGGCTCCATGACCTGCTGGGTAGCGGCTCCATGGCCACTGGTGGCACCAGCAAATTGGGGTTTTATTTTATTAGTTCTAAATTTCCCAGCCATTAATTTCAGTGACTTCTTGCTCTCCTGATGAAGAGGTTTTTTTTGAAGCTCCTTTCCCATGACAGTCTCAGCATCAGGACACATTTGCACTGGGGCCTGGCAGCTCCTGCCCCTGCCCTATCCTGTTCCCCCAGATTCCCACTCTCAGCGATGAAGGATTGGTGCTGATGGCTTCATGTGGGCTCTGAGCAGCCCTGAGACGCTGTTTAGGGTGGTCCTGGCTGTGACCTGCAGCACCAGCTGCCTCTCAGCAACTCATGGCGTGCAAGGCTGAATGCAGCAGCTTGTGTGTGCTCATATGTGTTTGTATGTGTATGTGTGTGCAGTGTCCACATATGCCAGCACTGGATGCCCCCACAGTGCGGGGCTGAGGGGACATTGAGGGGTCCTGGACCCTGCACTGCCTCCTGCACTGTTTGGGGTGGGGTTTGCCCCTCTCC
Organism: Origma solitaria; assembly: GCA_013397895.1. NCBI lineage: Eukaryota > Metazoa > Chordata > Aves > Passeriformes > Acanthizidae > Origma > Origma solitaria. The sequence goes on from VZRL01000959.1 coordinate 103,774, forward strand.
AGCCCCGTTTCCAAACACCATAAAATCCTCAGCTAACAAATGCAGCGGCGAGTAGAAAAATGGCTTTACCATCCAGTGTGATTATAGGGAACAGAGCCAGGGGCCTCGGGGCGGGTTATAAATCTGATTTATTGACCCAGCCCAGAGCAGCCGCGGCTCTGGCTAGTGAGTAAGTCTTAAATTTCATTGGGTGATAAATACTGAGAGCGAATCAATTTGGTAGAAAAGCTAATTAGCCAGCGTGGTTCCGCATCGATCTCCGAGCCCTGCGTGGCCAGGTGCGAGCCAGGGCTTCCATCATCCTGTGGGCCCAGGCTGGGGCTGGGTCCCCCCGCACCAACTTCGCCAACCTTTACCAACACAAGGCTGGGGCACGGTGCCACACGGCCGGGGGTGGCATTGACCCCGGGGTTTGGGGAGCAGCGAGAGTCCTGGGAGCCCCTGACCCCACATCTTCCCTGATGCAGGTGGTGAAGGTGGTCGGCAGCAACATCTCCCACAAGCTGCGGCTGTCGCGGGTGAAGCTGGAGGACGAGGGGACCTACGAGTGCCGGGTGATCGACTCCAGCGACGGCAAGGCACGGCACCACAAGGTGAAGGCGTACCTGCGGGTGGAGGCAGCGGGGGGCCCGGGGCACCCCCAGGACACCGAGCTGCGTGGGGCCCCGCTGGCAGAGCTCGCCGCGCCGGGCTCAGCCCACGCACACCACCACCACCACCACCACAAAGCCGGGAAGGAGCTGAAGAAGCGCTCGGCAGACACCTCCTGTGTGCTGTAGGTGGGCGGTGTGGGGGGACGCCGGAGCCCCCCTCCGCCCCGGACTCAGCGGAGCCGTCAAGGGTCCCGCACCCCCTGCCAGAGACTGGCCCCACCACCCCGTCCTGTCCACCGCCCCTCACCACCTCCGTCTCCCGGGGGCGCCGCGGGTTTCTCCTCGAGCCACGCTGCGCAGCGGTGCCAGGGCTCGGTGTGGTGCGGGAGCAGGACCTGTCAGTGCCATGGGTGCATCGCTGGGGCTGTGCCCGGGGCCAGGGCGTGTGCTCACACGTGGTGGTGGTCCCCATCCCCCTGGCCTTGTGCGGGTGGGCGCCCCTGCCCTCTGCCACCGTGGTGCCGCGGGCTGTGCTGTGCCCCAGCTCTGTGCCCCCATCCCCCAGCTCTGGGGACCCTCCCGCCCACGGGACCCTCCCTGCCCTCCCCTGTGCTTCGCAGAACCAGCCGCCTGTTCCTGTAGGTTGCCCCGTTTAGTTGCTCGGTTCCAGCCCCACAGTGCGTACCTAAGTTCCAGCCTCCATCCTACAGCCCGTGTGTGTCCCCTCGCCCTGCCCTGCCCCTGCCTGCCCCGAAGCCCCCAGCACGTCACGGCCTGAGCTCAGCAGAGGAAGGACGGCACGGCACGATCCCGGCACGCTCCCGGCACACTCTGGCACCGCTCAGCCAGGCAGCTGCCCGCGCTCCGTGTGTGCCTGGAAGCTGTGCCACCAGAGCTGGCCCCCTGCACCCATCACTCCTCCTGCCCCTTGCATTTCACAGAGGATCCGGGGCGCATCCGCCAGTCCACCCTGGCCCCGTCCTGCTACCCGTGCTGGCGTGGCTCTCGGCCCCCTCCCAATCGAACATTCCTCCCTCCCAGGCCACAGCACCACATCTCCCTGGGCAGGCTCTGGCCCACGGGCTCCTGTGCTGCAGTGCAAACAGCAGAGCCCGTCCCTGCTGCCCCCACGGGTGACCACGGCCACTGGGGACAGAGCTGTGGGGAGAGAGAGGGGGGTCCCGAGCCTCCCCGTCTGGGTGCCGCTCCCCTGCTGCCTGCCAGCCTGCCACCATCAGACCTGCTGCAGCTAATAAAGCTCTTTAAATGAAGCCTCTCTGGGTCTGTGCTCTTCTGTCCATGGCACGGCAAGGGGACACGCCTTTGGCACTGCCTTGGGTAAAAAGGGGCACAGCTGGGGCTGCTGGACTGAGGCCAGTGGGATGGGGATGGGGATAGGGATAGAGATAAGCACCGTCACCTGCAGCTGAGGGCTCAGAGCATTAAAAAGCTGCAGTTGGGGAGCTCCTGCCCAGCCTGGGAGCTGCTGCCCTGAGGGGTGCGGGATACAGCCAGGTCCCCGGTGAGCTGGGGCTGTTCCACGTTGTGGCCATGCAGTACTGGGTCCTGTGGGGTGGCTGGGTGGGCTGTCAGGTGCTATCCCTGACACCCATCTGGCGCCCAGACCAGATTTCCAGCCTGGTAGGAAGTGGGGGTCCCCAAAACAGGGTGCTGGGGCCTGGCTCTGTCTCTCCAGTGGGAGAGCAACTCCCAGCACTGGCAATGGCCAGCCTGGCCCAGCTGCCTGGAGTCCTGCAGCTCCTTTGCAGCTTGTTGCTTCCCGGACCTCCATCATGCCCACCCCTTGCTGTGCTGATGTAAAGGAACAAGAGTTGCTAGCTGGTCACATCCTGTTCTGGGGGCAGAATGAGGCAGAGGTGGCTGGTGCCTCTGGAGCCATGGTCACCTCTGCCACCTGGAGAGCTGTGGTCTTGGGGAGCAAAGGGCACAGGAGAAAAAACATTCAGGAGCTGCATGGCAAGGAGAGACTCCTGGTGCAGAATTCTGCTTTGCCACAAGCAATAATGGTGGCTGTGCCATAGTGATCCCTGGCAGAGCTGTGGGGCTGGGGCTGTGCTCAAATTCTCCCAGTCAGGGAATGGGATTGCTGGGGGAAGAAGAGAGATTGGGATGCATCAGTCATCAGTGCAGCAAAAAACAGGCCACAGCAGAGGACAAGGAAGAGCCAGAGACACATTGGGGAGGGCAGAGGGCTGCAAATCACCTCAAACGGGGAGTAAACAAATTGCTGTGCAGTGCAGTGATTTGTAAAACCTGGAGGTGAGCTTTAACAATAACAGGTTTTATTAGAAGAGATTAATTTTGCTGAGTTTATATGAAATCTTGGGAGAGGACCCTGCTGGATCCATGTGTTTGGCTCAGTAGTGCCTGTTCCAGGGGCTGTGTGTGGAACTGCCGGGGTGTGGCAGGTCCCCATGGTCCTGGCTGGGTTTGTACATGGAAGGGGTAGCTGGATGTGGCTTTCTCAGCTCCCTGATCCCAGAGAGGGTGGCTGGAGTGGGGCGAGCCAGGGGGTCCTGACCTCAGTGTGTTGGGGGCTGCTTGGGGGAGAAGGGCTCTGGCAGGGAAGGCCCTGGGCTTGTGAAGGGGCTGAGCTTAATATGCAAGTCACTGCTGGGGAGGAACCAGCCTCATGAAAATGCCATTTCCACAGTCCCTTTCCCAGCCATTATCCTGCCTCAGACAAAAGCAATTTACTCAGCCTCCAATAAAGCAAGGGCAATAACGAAGCTGAGAGGAGCTGACTGTGACAGGCAGGACAGCCTCTCCTGCCACCAGCACCCACCTGCTGGCTGGGGCTGAGGCTGTGGGGAAAACCTCTGTGAGAGCACCGAATCACAGGCTCTGGGGATGGGTCTTGGTGCAGTCAGCTGTGCCAGAGCCCTGGCTGGGTGATGTGGCTGATTCCTGGCACTGGGGGGACAGTGCTGCCCTTGAGTGCCATGGCAGTCCTGCAGGATGGCAAGCCCTGGCATGGGCAAGCTGGATCCTTGGAGCCCACAGCGCTGGGGAGCTGAGCAGAGCCAGGCTGGATGCAGTATCTGCACCTAATGGATGAGTTTTGTCAAGTGCTACAACAACCCAGGAAGCTGCACCAGCCCCAAGGGCACTTGGAAACCAAAGGCAGTATTTCACCTCCCTGCCTGCCCTGTCAGAGCAGCTCTGAAGGCTCCTTTGTATAGAACCCAACCAGCGTTAAGCACTCAACAGATATTGGAAAAGAGTAAAGCTGACCTGCAGCCCTGTCCTACTGGGTAAAAAGCCACTGACTTGTGTTTTCCCTGAGAAGCAACCAGGAGTAAAGCCCGAATAAAACCAGGGAGACAAGGGGAAGCAACTTCAGCTGAGGGATGTGGGCAGCAGCAGCAGTGCCCTTGGGCCCACCAGCAGAGACACATTTTGGATGCTCACCGAGGGTCCCCAACAGTGATGCACAAAGCCTGCTCCATGTAACAATCTATTTATTGCTTTGGTTTTTCTGTTTCTGGGCTTGCTCCCAAATTTAGTCAAGATCTGCCCTTTTGCTTCACTTGCATAGAACTCCCCCGACGGTCAGGAGGCAGCCTGCTGCCAGGAGCTGCTCGGGTGAAGCTGAGGGGTCTGGGAATAGCTGAGTGAAGCAGTGCCTGTGGACAGTCTCTGGGGAAAGAGCCTGGGGATGTGGGAGCTGGTGATCGGGGAGAGGCCCCTCAGCAAGGTGAGTAAGCTGACCCCAAAGATGAGTCGTCCTCTGCTCACTGTGCCACGTTGTACCTGCTTGGGCAAACCATGGCACCGCTGGGCTGCCACCATGCTCACACCCCCTGTCACTGCTGGCATGGTCTGACCACGGAGAGAAGGAGAAGATGTACTAGGGCACAGGCAGGTCCTTCATCTAATTCTCCTTCGGGTGGGAGCTAGAAATGGCCTGAGAGAACACTGACTTGGGAGAAGTTGTAAATCACTCCCAGGTGTAAATCGGGGCTGGCTGATTCTCTACAGAACCTCACAGAGAGTGAGGTGGAGAAGAGAGCACATTTGGCAGTCTCCAGCCAGTCTCAGCAAACTGCAGCTGTGGAGAGCAGCTCTGCTGCTTCTGAGAGGACACATTGTTCCTGCCAGTAACACAGGTGAGGAATTTATTGGAAATGCACTTCTGGGATTAACTGGTTTTAAAATGAACAAGTTTATAGTGCACCCCAAACAAGATTCTCTTCCTGGGAAGGGTAAAGGCTAGAAAAAGCTTTTGCTTTGTGTTGTCAGTCACTGTCCAGCTGAGAATGGGAGGGATCATCACAGCTGTGAGGAGGTCAGAGAGGTTGTGGGGGGCTGCTAAAGGGGTACCCCCCCAAATATCAAGGGTTAGGAAGTAATTTCTGGAAGACGACTCACTCTTCATGTGCCATTTTCTCTGCATATGCTGCTGGAGAGGCACAGGTCAGGAGGAGTCGGGGTCATGCACCCACCTCATCCTCAAACACTGCTTCAAAAAATAAACCTGCCATGGGGACGGTGTCTCGGCCAGTGCCCCAGACTGGGCAGCCCTTCCTTTGCCCCTGAACCATTTGGATCCTCAATGACAGCATTTTCCCAGATGAGTTCTATCGTGGTGGTTCCTCTTTCCCATCCCAGCTGCTGCGTAGGTATGTCAGGGAGGAGCTGCCTCCTGTGCGCTGGTCCCTGGCCCCGTGCCCTCCTGCTGCTGCAGCCTCTGGAGCAGGAGCACCACGTTGTCCGTGAGCTCATTCCGTGGCCGCCCCATCCCGCTGAGCTTCACTGGGCGCAGGCTGGCGTGGGGGGGCTCGTACCCCTCGGGGCAGCACACCTCGTTCAGGAGCAGCCAGGTGCTGTCAGGGTCCACCTGCATCAAGTGCAGGAAAACACTGTGGAAAGCAGCAGGAAGAAAGAAGAGTAAGGACAAGGTCTTTTGGTTGGCACTTGACAGGGTCATTAAGAGGTAAGGAAAGCTTTGATGGTGTTGGCAACCTTCAGTAGCTGAACAAACTCAGCTCCTTACAGAGGGCAGTGCAGTGGCCCCTGTGCTCGAGAAAGCAGCTCTGTGTCTCACAGCTACTGGCACGTGGGAGAAAAATATTTATGAAGATACAGTCAGTTGTGGACATCAAACAAGCAGCTGGTGCAGAACTGACCCAGAACTGGTGCCGACACAAGCCTAAACCTGCCTGTCCCACATGCTGGGGTGGTGACTATGTGGTGACTATGAGCAGGTGCTGCTCATATCTGCGATCTTTTAGACAACACCTCCTGCAGAGATCTTAGAAGTTGACTGTGTTGCTCACCTCCCTCCCTGGTTTTCAGGAGTGAGGGAGTTAACCCATCTAGGCTTCTCTGCCTTTCCAGAGGTGGCAAACCCAGAGGTATTTGGGGCAGCTGCCCAGGCTGGGCCCCAAGGTAAGCTCAACGCTGCATTTGAGGGCTTTTTGCTCAAGTGAGGTCTCCCCCCATCCCAAGCCCTTATTAGCTGCCTCCAAATTTTCATTCTTCTGCAGAGAACCTTTCACAAAGCAGGATTTTAAACCAAAACTAAATACAACCTTCATTAACAACAGAATGAAGGAAAAGAGGAATCACAACTTCCTCTGCAGATTTACTGCTGTGTTGATGGTTTTCACTTTGCATTTCCATACCTCAGTGAGATGGGATTTGCCTTTCCAGCATGCCCTTCACACTGGGCCCCAGCTGTGAGCTGCTGGGACACAGCTGCTGCTGGAGAGCAGGAAACTTGAGGAGTGAAAGAGCAAATGCTGATTTCTGTGACCTACAGTTACCCACCCCCTCCTGCCAGCTCTCCCTGCAGCAACCTTTGGGCTTAGCTAGGTCTGTGTCAGGGTTTAATGCACAGAAGGTGTACTGGGCTTGAATGCTATTAAATTATCTGCGTGTGCCATGGACAAAATTAGACTGGAATTTGCAAGGCCTCTTCCTGAATGGTGCTGAGTGCTCTGTGAGCACCGAAGGCACTCAGCACTCACCACACCTATGGTACAGTTTTCCAAGATCCCAGTAAAGCCAGATGTGCATCTTCAGGTCTGTAGTTTTCACCAAATCATGGAGCTGTGAGAACAGCAGCTGCGTGAGGTAATGGGAACAGAAATCAGGTAGGTCTGTCTCTGCTTCCCCAAGAAACACAGGACTGAACTCCCTCTCTAAAAGCAAAGATCACCTGCTACAAAAGCCACACAAAATCCAGACCTGATTGCTGTCCAAATTTCTCCTGGAAGAACTTTCATCCCTAAGTGAAGTTGCTTCCTATGTAAAGCAGGGAGAAATCCCTTTGAGAAGCTCTCCTCTGAAAGGGAGTGCAGTGCTGTGGGTAATGTGAAAGAGCACAGAAATGAGATGAAGGCAGGAGAGAGATCCCTCTCCTCTTCACAATAACCCTGTGGATGTGTGACTCGTTACTCCATGCGCATCCAAAGCTGTTGCTTTTGCCTCTCTGCCATTAACACCTCGCCTGTCCCTCAGTGCAGGTCTCTGAACAGCAAGAGGGGAGATGTCACCGCTCAAGTGCTGGCAGTGTCCCCTCCCAAAGGTGCTGGCAGTGCCTATCTGCCTGCTTCAGAGGAACCAGTGGGAATGTGCTCCACAGTGATAGCTGGGCTTGGCAGCAGCTGCCTCAGCAACATGACTTTTTTCTGTGCATTGGCCAGCTGCAGGTGAGCTCACAGGACTCCTCGTTCCCCTGGCTTTGTTCCTGCAGCTCTGCTGCCTGGAGGGGGAGGACTGGCCCACTCAGTGCCAGACCAAGCGAGAGGCTGGCAGGGGCAGGGTGTGGAGCTCTCACCACCAGCATCCCGATTCCAGCTCTCCAAACCCTGCCCTGCCCGTGCCCCTCAGCTGGGTTGTGACAGTGGGAGCACACGGCTCTGTCTGCCAGCAAACATCAGCTCCCAGCGGTTCCACCCAGTTTTCAATGGGCTGCTGCTGGTGGGCAGCTGCAGAGATAATCCTCACTCCTTATGGCTGGGATAGGAGCAGGCAAGGACAATGAATTGCTGTGAAGTGAACATGGGAATGGGGAATATTGCTCAGCAGGCTGCTGATCCCCAGCACACACAGAGCTGTACCTCTAACACTCGCAGCACAGACACTCTGCTCTCCAACCTCTTCCCAATCAACTGCTCCAGGGAAAGTGACCCTCAGAGACTATCCAGACCCTGGAGAACTCACTGCCTCTGGTGCCCATAATGGCTCAAGGCTGTGATTATCCCTGATAGCCTGGAGTCCTCTGCAGCTTAAAGAACAACTTGACTTTTACATTTTCAAACTAACTCTGGGGTAGTTTCCAAGCAACCTGTTTCCATAGCAAAGAATCCTGGGGTTAATCCAAGTTTGTTTTCTGTTGTTGCCTTTTTCTTTATTTTTTTTTCTTCTTAAATATCACTTTATTGAATTTTGCCTTGAGCAGGTGGCTGTTCTGGTGTGCTTCAATCCAGCCTGGGAGTGACAGCTGACAATGAGTATGCAACAAACCACACAAGCAAACCAAAAGAGGTAAAAGCTGCATAATCAACCTTGGTACCAAAAAAGGTACCAAAATAGCTCATATTTGTCCCAATGTGCTAAACTTATTCTACTAGCACAGAGCAGTTTGGCTATTCTGTTGCCTTGTCTTTTCCCAAGCTCCAAGCAAAGCCATGGCACAGTGACCAGACTGGCAGAAGGACAAGGCATCCTGGCTTTTCATCCCTGCTGAATGTTTAACTGGATACTGATCACCATAGGCTTCACTAAGAACTGAGGAAATTATATCTTGGGGGAAAGAAAAATCATTCCTATCCAGACTGTTGACTGAAAGGTCAAACAAACTTCACGGGCTACATTTAGTAGGAATTAAGTGTAAATTTCAAAATAGTCACTTGAAACTGAAAGAATGGAAACCTACTTGTCAGTTTTGATGCAAATTCATTAATTGACCAGAAGCTCAGATCTACATATTGTGAATTTGAGTTTCTACCACCTCCCCCCAGCCTTGTCTCAGTGCTGGGGCCCCACACACCTGCCTTTGCTCAAGTCTTTCTGGGCACTTCCCCACCCTTGCACTGGTTCATCTTCTTCAATGAAGGCAGAGACGTGTTTACATGTTCCCTGGAATTCCCAAACTCTTCTTCCATAGGTTTGGTCCCTTTGGTTATTTTGCATTCGTCTTTTTGTTTGTTGTTTGCTTGGTTTTTTAAAAAAGCTTTAGATAAAACTCTCCTGGAATACTCCCAGCAGTCATTTTCTAGTAAAGCCTACTGTTATGTGCTGGAGTTCTTTTTTTCCCAGAGTCTATTTTTGCCTGTTGAGTATTCCATGAAGCTGCAGCTACAAAAATCACTTACTCCCACTGCTTCATCTAATAAAGCTACAGGGTCCCATAAATGGGATTAAGCAGACTCCTTGGGGCATGATAACATCCCTGGATGACAGCCAAACTCCCTTTTTCCCCTTTTTAAAAATTTTTTGTGTGTGGCTCAAGCATCTTGGCCAAAAATTCCTGCTCATCCCTTTGCATGCCTACAGAATCCTCATGTAGTCAGTGTACAGTTTTTGGAACTACAACTGACTTTGCAAGTCCTGACCTTGTTCTTGACAGGTCACAACCCATCAGTTGAATAAGGATCCTAAGAGCTGAGCAAAGGCCAGTTAGTATAAATCACTATGGCAAGCTGATTCCAAACATCCTTTTACCTCATATGATTTCTGCAGTGATAAAGCTGAGTTATGTGACGTACGCTGGTGCTCAGGCTGGGGCTAAGATTAGTTCTGGTCTATCTGTTTTTAGAAGCATTTAAAATGCAGAACTTCTCATGTATCAGGCTGATAACATTGCCCTTGCTTAGATGGAAAGGGCCTTATGTGTGACAGCCTGTGTCAGTTTGCAGGATTACTTTCAGGCACATGGAGAACAGGAAGAGCCAGAACTTACAGGAATGTAGTGGTTCAGCAGCTGGAGAACAGAAATGGAAGTGTGGCTGAGAAGTGATTCTTATCCTGGCACAGGAGCTGATTGTTATGGTGCAAACTAATTTTGACTTTTCCAAGCTGAAACCTCCTATCAGGGCACTACAGGTAAAAGTTAGTGTGATACGATTAACTCTGACCCATCCAGGCTCCAAGACCAGAGGCTGCACAGAACTAAACTGAAAAAATTAAACCCAAAAGAAAGCTCCAAATGCTGTCATGTGCATAGTGTCAGGCCAGGCATGATGCACGCCTCGGTGCCTGCATGTGTCTGGTCAATGGTATTAAACAGGATACAGCAAGGGCTTCTATAAGCAGCTTGATACACTGACATATGTGATGCATGGTGCATCAAAAGCATGGGGGGAGGAGCAAAACATATGGCATTTTTCCCTTAAAATAAAACAAAAATAACATATAGGAGACAAATGTTGCTTGCCCTGAACTTTGCTGCCCTTTTGCTCTGACAAGTGAGCTCACTTCATCATACAGCTTCCAACAGGGCTCATTTTATATTCCCCCCACCCCTGCAGCTGGGGGGAAATTGCACAGCTTCTCAAGCTGCTTGGTTAATGATTTAAAAGCTTCAGATTCCAAATACCTAGATAAATCCTGGTGTTCTGCTTTCCATCCAGCATTGCTTGCACAGACTGAAGCATTATTGCATTAAGGGGATGCACGCCCACAGCACAGAGCCCCTCTGCAGAACAAATGCTGCTGGAGCCTGCTGTGCTGCCATGAAAGCCTCCAAGGTAAAAATAAACCTGCTCCCACCCGCACAGGGATACAAACAAAGGAATGCTCCAGCTCGGGAGAGGGCTGCCTCTGAACTGCTGCCCAGCCACACAAAGCCCTTCACACCCTGCACCCCCGGGAGCCTGTGCTTTGTGAAAGGGAATGGATGGGCTGCGCTTCCCTTTCCAGCAGCCTGCCCTGGAAATCCGAAACTGCAGACCCTTCAGAACCTGCTGGTTTCCCCTCCCCTCGGGGGAGGGCAAAGCTGGCCACACAGAAAGAGGGGGCTGGCTTTCAACCCCATCCTTCGGCAGAGGGGTTTTCTGATTTATGTCCCGTGTTCTGTACCTGGACTCGTTTTGTCTCCTGAAATCTCTGGCCTTGGTTCCAGGTGGCAACATATGACAATAGTGATTTCTAATCCTGACAGCAGAACATGCTGAGCAGGGTTTTGTACACCAAGCAGCAAAGTATGTCTGTCAACATTTCCTAGAGCTGGAGTGTATTCACCTAAACTGTTTTTGCTCTTTTAGACTCTCCCAGCCTTCTCAGAGCAACACTAGTGCCAAGACTGACAGATTCCCAAACAAACTCCGGTCCACCTGGCAGAGCCTGGGCTGGAGCCCAGGGAAAATGGAAGGAAAACAGAAGTAAATCCCCCAGCCAGCAGAAGGTATTAAGTGATAAAATACAAGGGAATGCCTGGCACATCCTCTTCCATAGCTGTCTTCCCTCTGCAGTTTGATGCCACCAGTGGGCCCAAGAGCACCAAGTATTTGGCTAGGAAAAAGCAAGTAATACATCTTCCCCTCTGTCCCCAAATGCACTGTAAGGTCACCTGTAATGTCTGTGCAAGCTGACAACTGACCTCTCTAGTTCATTTTAGGGCATAAATGACACTTCATCACAGAAAACTTCCACGAGAGACCCTGTTGTACCGGACTTGAATGTGCTGGAAGGTGGAACAGGAAACGTGCAAAAGGAATGGGATGACTATGCTCCCTCTGTCCCCCATTATATTTACACCCAACACACCTGCATTTAAGAGACATTACCTCTGGGCAGCTTCTTGCAGTTTCACAGGTTGCTTGGCACTGAGGTAAATCAGGCAGGCATCTGCCACTTTATTCAGGTCACTCTCGCCTGCAGAAATGGAACAGGAAAGAAGGGTAGGAGGTGACCTCCTCAGCAGCTGCTGCCTAATGGAATCAGTTCCAAATTGGCAGCAGAGGCTTCTGAGCCTTTGAGCTGTTTGACCCAGAGCTCTTCTGACCTTGCCTTTTAAGCATTTGCTGCAAAGACAGGAAAGCAATGAAGGGCACTGAGAGAAAAGAGCAACTAGCCAGCAAACCTTCTCCCTCATCAAAGTCAGCTCCAGAAATTTCACTGGGGGAGAATTTCAGAGAGTTTCATTCAATAGAAGATTGTGATGTGCTGGATTTAAAGGGTCACCCAGAGATAAGACCACAATGGAACCAGTCAAGCTAGCCAGAAGTCTCATCGGGGCTCCAGTTTGTCAGGTAAGAACAAAGCATGGCCCAACAGGCCCTACAGCAACGCAGGCACTCCATGCAGTACCCCCTTCCCATGCACAAGTGGGATGAGCAGTCAGATCTTGCATGTGCTGGGAACTTTCTCTCCCATTTGTTTCCTGGGGAGAAAAGAGTGCCCAGCACCTCTTTATAGAGCTCCTACAGAGGACAGATTCAGGCTGGAGAAGATCAGGAAATCAATTCTGTGTGCAGCAGGAAGAGAAGCAGCAAGTTGAGATGAGAGAGTAAAGTCTGGCAGAGATCCACACAACATGTGCTTCCCCTGGTACTCACCCATGTCCAGCCTCTCGCAGAGAGAGCCTAGGCCCTGCAGCACAGCCAGCTGCAGCTTGAAGGCCAGTGTGTGGCTGTACACAGGCCCGGCCCTGGCACTCGCTGGGGCCTGGCTGAGGAGGGAACTGGTCAGCTTGGGCAGGACATCTTTGGAGAATCTCTGCCTCAGGAAGTCCCCACACGTTTGAGCCAGGGTACACAGCACCTAAGAGAGACATCAGACACAGGGGAATAGCACACAGAGGGGCCGGGGAGGAGCTCAGCGATCCCATACCAGCTTGAGGAATTCAGGCATTCATCCTCTCTGGAGAACCTTTTTTGCAGGTGAGAGCAGTATGACCATACCTGCTCTGGTTTCCCCATAATAAGCAGAAGGTGAATATTTGAGAGGCTGAGTGAGCTGCACCCTGCTCTGCAGTGTCATCTGGCTGACCTCCTGGGCTGCCCTTCTCTCATTAGCACAGTAAAGGTAAGAGCAGCTGTGCAGTCTTACTCAGAATTACTGGAGCAATCTCTGATGGAAAATGCCATTAAATATCATTATATCCTTAAACCTCTTCTGTGGTGCAGACAGCCCATCTTTCCAAGCACATCAGCAAGCAGAAAGGTCAACTGGACACAGCACAGGGCACCCAGCACTACTGGTCTGTGCCCAAGATCAAACTCAGCCTGGGTAGAGAACAGCCCTAAATGCACGTAAAAACAAAGGGGGATCCACGTGGCCAGAACACTGATCTCTCTTGGAATTTCACTGAGCTCATGGTCCCAGCATGCAGGACTGAGATGCTGGTTATGTTGTGTTTGCTTTACACTGGTATGACACTTCTTGTCCTGGAATTTAGGCAGGAAAACACTGCGGGGGGAACTCACACAACAAAACCCAAACTGGGTGCTAATTGTAATGATGACTTGAACTTTTCAAAAGTTAATTAGTTTTTGTATAGCAATCTCTACTTCCTTTTAGGGCAGGCACATGGTAGGTATGGCTATTCTGTGATTCTAGTGCATGGCTTCTGGAATTTGGGGAATCAAAACTCTCTTTATTCACCTCAAAGGATTCTAAAATTAATCTCTCTGCCCAGCAGACGAATTCCTCTGCAATGCTGGGGCTGGCAACCTCTGTAAACATGCTTTACTGGCCAGCCTGTGAGTCAGGAGGAGAAATGAGCCAGATGACAAGGTCAGGAGCTCTTTAATAATGTCATTATAGGGCCAAGTCTTTGTTTAACCTCTCCCCTCCCTTGCCAATGCCTCAGTCATGAAATGTTCCCTTATCTTCAATCTGAGACTTTCAGAGAGGATGCTGGGACTGTGGCTCCAGCAAGGCCAAGCTGCACTATATGGTGCCCCTAACAGCTGCTCAGGCTGTAGAACTGTTTTTCTCATCCCTGCAATAACCACCAACATTGCTGCTTCCCCCAGGAACAGCATCAAGGGTTTACCTGTGGACAGGCTGCAGACGGAGTGGTACAAACCCACCCACTGCAGGGTGGTGACCCCATGCTCCAAACCACATTTTAACATTCCTGCAGGGGCTTGGTGCTCTCTCCTGGGCTGCAGCACTGCCTGAGCCACTTCCTGCCCAAGCCCCAGCTGGAAATGCTGCTGGCAGTCACTGCCATACCTTGAAGGCTCTGAGCACTGCCAGAGGGTCGTCACTAATCAGCCGGGTGACGAGAGCTGGCCAGACACGGTGAGCCATGGGAAGCAGATGGTTTCCATGAGGATGCAGCACGGTTACACAGAGTTCCAGCACGTCCAGGACCTGGGCAGGAGGGGAGGAACAGACTCTGAGTGCTGCAGTGCCAGGCATTCAGGTGGATCCCAGCATCATGCTGGGAAGCCAGGGGGAGGAGGGGTTGGCTAGCAAAGGGTGAGGTTTTACTGCAGCAGTAACAGGGACAAGTGAACAGTGCTTAGAGATCAGGCCTGTTTGGAAAGGGACAAGGACTGTAGTGACACAACCTGTGCTGGGTACAGAGTTGGGCTGGAAGCAGGGCAGGATCCCACAAGCTGAGCTGCACACTTGGACCCTGCTGTGGCTGTGGCAGCAGGATCACCTGGCAGAGCTGGGGCTGCTGCGATGAGAATCTGGGTTATGCCTCATTTTTCAGTCTCACTTTGCACTTTAAAAGGAGGCCACCTTCAAAGGGTTTTCATAATTAGAAAAAAGCCAGGATTTTAGCCCTGCTTATCATCACCCCAGCAACTTCAAAAACATTCATCAGCCTGTGCACTGCAGTCTGAGGAAGGGGGATGGGAGGCACAGATGGGAGAAAGATGCTTCTGTCTCCTCTACCAAAGGACAAGGCACAAGACTTAACTGTCACGAGCATCAAGGGAAAGTGCCCAGTACAAAGCCATCCTTAAGATTCTGTTCCGCCTGGCTGCCATTCCCAATCCAGAGTGCTCCCAAAAAACTACCTCCCTTTCTCTTGCCAGGCCTGGAGGATCTGTCCTGTTCGAGCATATGGCAGCACAAACCTGGGGATGGCAGGGAGCCCAATGTCCGTGGTGCACATGCTGACGAGCTACCAGCCCCTTCATGGGCACCATCTGTCCCCTCAGAGCCGGCGATTACCGACCTTCAGCCGCACTCGGAGGCTCCCGTCAGACAGCAAGTGGATGCACCTCTCCATCACATCCCTGGCCAGCTGAGCATGGCTTGGCATTGGCACTTCTCCTTCCGTGTCACAGTTGGGCTCTGGCTTAGCATGGGGAACTTCATCTAGAAGACAAAACCATTACTGAAGCCATGAAAATGTCTTGGGAGCTCTGGGAGATCACAATACCCACTTACAACCACTCTGCAAATTCCTGAGTAAGGCCTTTGGCATTTTTTAATGTGCTTAGATATAGTTAAGCCTATGAGTTCTGTGAGTTAGTGTCAGGTTCAGTTAAGAGTGTGGGGCTAGGGAATGTTCGCTTTCTTTACTGGACAATGCAGCTGGTCTGACATTTGCAGTCTCTTCTCACCATGGACTTATTTCTCATTGATTTTTATTAAAAATGAAAAGCCTGGGTATTTAAAGATGAAATATTTAAAGGTCAGGATTGCAGCACAGCCCAGTAAAGACTAAAAAGTTCCCTATATGAATGTCTGCAGTGCTTGCCAAGGCCAAGTAAGAAGGGAGCAGTGGCATCATTAGCCAGGAGAAAATAGTACAGAGATTCCCAAGGGAGCATAAGGAAAATGCACAGGATCCTGGAAAGAGGAAACTTCAGGTTCTGAACCCAAATGAACTGTTATGAGGTAAGGAAAAACAGTGTGCTTGTGTCTTAGAGCTAGAGAAGCCTTGATCTGCAAACATTTGGCTGCCCTGCTCAAACAGGGCAAAGCAAGAACATCTAACAGCACTTTCCACAAACCAAGGTCAGCTCAAAGAAGAGCTGAGACTGTCAGCCTGGTCCCAAGGCCCCCTTCAGACAAAAGGATACCTCAGAGGTCATGGTCTGCAAGCTAACCATGCTCTTGCCAGAAATGCACAGCACTGACCTGCCTCCTCCTCTTCCAGGTCAGGAAGATCACCCTCTGAGATCTGCTTCTGGCTGACATAGTCAAGGAAGAATCGTTCCACTTCTTGCTTTGTCATTGTCACCTCCTGCTGCCCCTGGGACTGAGCCCCACTCTGCCCCTTGCCAGTCAGCCTTTGCTGGTGTTCCTCAGCGCTGGGCATTCCAAACCACTGCACTGCAAAAGAGGAACTGACATGTCAGTGAGCAACCATGATCTCCTCCTGCAAGTCAGCAAGGTGCCATGGATTCTGTGAGAGATGAGATGGCTCTCACATCTTATGGGATTGCACCTGATCCATGCACTTGCTGTCACACCCCAGTCACCTCCCTGATGGTATGGGAATGTTAAAAAGGAATACATGCCATGAGCTCCTACAGAATGTTCATGGGAGCAGTGAATCCATCCATTTCTCAGCCACTGAAGGCCATGTTCCTGTGAATGGCTGCAGGCCACATAAACTGGAGAGGGGAAGTTACTGGTGATCTTTGCTTGAGCGCTGCCCCAGCAAGCAAAGAACAGTGGCAATCACACTGCAGCACCTTGGCCACTTGGAACCCCCCACGGCAAGTGGAAAGGTCCAAGACAAGTGCCCTTAGTGACAGCAAAACTGCATTACAGAAAGTAAACATCATTTTGGTACCTAGAGCTGTCATAACTGAGTGGAGGACCCTGAGGAAGGTGGAAGCCTGGCTATTGTAGGACTGATCTAGTGCAGACAGGACATCTTGGATTACATCTTCTACCAGTGGCAGCAAGCTGGCATCCGAATGCCTCAGCATTGTGTCCAGAACCTGGGAAGCACGCGGCTGATGTGCCAGCTGGCGCAAATTCAGGGAAATCCCGTTCACCAGATAGTCAGAATTCTCATTAATCAAACGCTGCACCGAGTCATAACCACAGGCCTCACATATGTCTGCCAGTGTCCCCAGTGCTGTCTCACTGATGAGCAGAGTCCTGTCACCAGCCTTTTCCAGCACAGGGTAGAGAGCTGACAGCAGCAGCAGCCGGAACTCCTTTCTGAGGACAGCGGCGAAGCAGCCAACGCCCTCCAGCTGGATGCAGATCTGCCAGATGTTGCTGTTCATGGTGCGGGTTGTGACCGGGGGCTCCAGGGATGGAAGGAGAACGCTTCTGGGTACCCCTCCTGCATGGACAGCAAGTCCCGAGTGCTGCACTGAGTGCTCAGAGCTGCTTTCGTCTGTGTCAATGCTAGTGACCAAATACCAGTTCGCCTGGTCCATGTACTCATCCAGAATGGATGTTATGGACCCTTTGAGATCATCCACATTCAGTGGAACTTCCCTCTCCTGCAGGACATCCACTCCCACTCCGGCAGCTCCCATGATCAGCTCGTTGAGGATCATGGCTGCCTGCTTTCGGTACAGGCCAGACTCGCTGTACAGCCCCATGAAATGATCCACAAGCAAGTAGAGGTTCCCGTAGTAGCCAAGAACACGACACACTTGCTGAAGGAGCTGGAAAACCTTCTCCTCTGTGAAGAAGCGGAAGTATTTCTTCTGGCACCTGCCAGTCTGCACACCCTGCTGCAAGGGGCCTGGCGGCCCAGGGCGCCGGGCCTCCACTATCTTCACATCCGTCACATCCAGCTCCAGAACCTGCACCAGCGCCTTGGACAGGCGATGCAGGTGGGACACAGAGTTGAGGACAATGTTAATCTTGGGGCCCAGCAGCTTCAGGTAGCCAAGCAACAAGCTCAGTGTGGAAACCTTGCCCATGTCATCCTGAGAGTTCATCAGGCGGGGAAGAGCTGTGGCAAGGGAATGGAGGTTCTCAGAGAGGACATCAGCAAGAGCCCTGTGCTGTGCCACAATCCTCTGCTCTGCAATCTCTTGTAGAACTTTGTTACACCTGCTCTGGACTTCACTGTTTTCATCATTAACCAGTCCAACCAAGGCCTTTAAGAGGTGACTGAATGAGTCCACCAGTGACTGACTGCAGTTCCTCAGTAAGTGGTGGACCAGCTCCACCAGCTCCAGTCTCACCTTCCAGTGGGGGTGAACTGAAGAAGATTCAACCACTTTATGCAAGAGAAGAGAGAGTTTTTCAGCAGTACTTTTAGTCCAGTTAGGTCCTCTGTGGATCATTAGCTCTGATATTCTGCTTTGTTCCACTGGCAGCTTTTCCTTACTCTTTGGGATTCTGGCTAGCTGTGCGTCTGCCATGACCAAGCCAACAATTAGATAAAAGAGTCTGATGGCAGAAACAGTGGGCTTGTGACCTTGTTTGATGTCTCCAGTAATAACCCGAGAGAGTGTAATAGAAATCCCAGGAAGAAAAGAAGCAAACAAATCCCCACATTGCTGTGCCTCGTCTTCATCCAGGTGTCGGTGCTCCTGGCAGTCACACTGCAGAACCAGGACCTGCAAGCACTCCAAAGCAGAGATCTTGATTTGCTTTGCTTTTTCTTGCTCTGCAAGTGTCAGAAGCAAAGACACAGCAAATCCTAAGAGTGGAAGGGTGGAAGGTTGGTACAGAGACAAGATGACATCCCCATAAGCCGAATGCATCAGGGTGTGGAGTGCCTGGATCACAGCCAGCTTCAGCTCCTCGGACAGCGGGGCGGCTTTGCCCGAGCTGGGAGGGGGAGCGAGGCAGGTACAGAGCTCAGAGAACAGCTCCTGCAGCAGCTCCTGCTTCTTCACGCACGTCGCCGCGAGCACGGAAGAGATGCACTGCACCAGGCTCTGCACCAGCCGCTCCTGCTTGGGCCCGGGCACCCGCAGGGCGAAGCGCAGCGGGAACAGCACGTACTCCTGCAGCTCCTGCAGGGCCGCGCCGCTCACCCCGGCCAGGTGCGCCTCTAGCTGCCGCACGTTCTCCACCGTCTGCGCCCGCGTCAGCTGCACGCAGACGGGGCGCAGCGCCCCGAACGCCGCCTGCGGGGTATCGAACACGGCCATGCCGGGGGCCCTGCCCGGTACCGGGGGGCCGTGCCCAGGGTCGGGGCCGCGCTGGGGCCAGGCCGGGCAGCCCTGAGGGTGCCGGAAGTGACGGCGCGCTATCAGCGCCACAAAGCTCCCGCGGCGTGGGGCGGGCGCTGTGAGAAAACTCTCTGGTGCCCGCAACGCGCATGCGCCGGCGGTGTGACGCTTCGGTAACGGAGCTGTCAGCGCCACAAAGCTCCCCCAGGCTTGGGTGGGCTCTGTGAGAAAAATCGCGAGTGCTGGCAGTGCGCAGGCGCCGCTCATGGTTGCGCATGCGCCGTGCCCTCCCGCCGTGCGGCCCGGCTCCCTCCGGCGCTCCGTACGATGCCGCCCCTCGCCCTGCGGCGGGGTCAGGGCGCGGGCGGCCATCTTGTGGCGGCGGCCCCGGCGGGTTGTTGTCGGTGAGGCCGCGCCGCGCCCCCCCCGCGGGCGGAGCAGCCCCGGCCCCATGTCCTCCTTCTCGGAGTCGGCGCTGGAGAAGAAGCTGTCGGAGTTGAGCAACTCCCAGCAGAGCGTGCAGACGCTCTCGCTGTGGCTCATCCACCACCGCAAGCACGCGGGGCCCATCGTCGCCGTGTGGCACCGGGAGCTCCGCAAAGGTGCGCGGGGGGTTTGTCCGGCGGGGGCCGCTCCGGCAGCCCCTGCCCCGAGGGAAGCTGCCGGTGAGCGGCCGGTTCCTCCTCGCGGAGCTCCGCGGGTCGGCACCGGGAGAAGTTGGTGCCTCGGGAGTTTATGGGAGTTTGGGCGCTGTTTCCCTGTTGTTGTTCTTGTTTATTAAACTTTGGGGGAAATACCACGTGTGATGGGTGTATTCCCGTGATACAGGCGGCGTTTTTGGGAGGGCAGAGGATGGAGGAACAGCCAAGTGTTTGAAAGGGAGAGGATGCTCAGCCTTGGGCGGGCAGTTTGGGAGTAAAACAAGAGATGGACGAATTATGTTCCCCCGGGTCTGCTCAGGGGAGTTCGGAAGTGCTCTGGCTGTTTGGCTCCGTTTCTAAGTTTTTTGTTTGGATTCATACAACTCACCCATTATAGAATTAGTGAGAGGAGAGAAGCAAAGAAAAAGTAGTTGTAGAAATCTGTTAAACTCTTTGGTGCTGTCATCCAGAAACATTTTGTGCTTGTTTTCCTTGCAGATTAGCTAAAGGTAATTTCATCCTAAAGTCCAGGGAGACTGTCAGTGCCTAGTTGAAAGTGTTCCTGCCGATGGCAGGGGTTTGGAATGAGGTGATCTTTAAGGTCCCTTCCAACCCAAACCATTCTGGGATTCTGTGTGGATGCCCTGTCCCCAAGTGCAGCTCTGAAAGCAGACAGTGTCACCATTCCTACTGCAGGCACCAGCACTGTGAGCCCCTTGGAGCAGCTGGAGTACCTTCTATAAGATTGCTAGTTGTTGCCATTTATAGGTATTTTATGAATTTTTGGGAGATCTGATTTTGCCCTGTTGTGGAAATAAGCACTTTTGTTTCCTGCCTCCTGTGTGTTCATGCTCTGGGGAAAACAAAATCCTCCCAATTCTGCCCATAGTGAAATAGAAACTGGTGGTGTCAAAATAGGAAAAGTTAAGGTATATGGAAGAAATCTGATGTTTGGAGCGTTGTTTGGAAATTATTTGAGTCTCCACAATAGCTTTGTGCTACAGTTTCACTCTGTTTTGAGTTACAGGGTTTTCACCAAGTATTTTTCCTGAAGTTAATTAATAAAAAATAAATTAATTGTTTTATTAATTTGCTCGTGGGTTAGAACAGTTTGTTTTAATCGTGTTTAAAATTTATTATACAGTTTTTTTCACAGTTGTGCCACTGTGCACAAGAAGCATTAAACTCATGTTTGTTTTATGAATTAGTTAAAAAAGACCAGAAGTGAGGAGATTGAGAACTACTTCACTTGAAAGCCCCTGATTTACCTTGGTAATGTGGAAGTGTTTTGGACTTTGTTTTTAGACTGCAAAGCTATAAACAACTTTGAAAGTCCTGTTAATGATTCCAGGTGAAAGAAGTGAGAAATAAATGCAAACTCTCTTTTTTTTTCCTTTCTTTTTTTCTTCTCTTTTTCCCCTTTCTCAGCAAAATCAAGTAGGAAACTTACTTTCCTATATTTAGCAAACGATGTCATCCAGAATAGTAAGAGGAAAGGTCCTGAATTTACCAGGGAATTTGAATCTGTTCTTGTGGATGCATTTTCTCATGTTGCCAGGTATGTTGCTCTATTTCTTCAGCTATCCTTTCTAGAGATTTGCGTTCTTGTTATTCAAAGTTTAATTTAGTTGGGTTTTGGGGTTTTTTTAAGTCTCAGGGGTGCCTGTACCCTTTCTCTAGTAGAGATTGGACTGACTGCTTTGTGGCTGGGGACTGTTTAGTCTATATGGGCAACCTTGTTTGTGTGCGAGCCAGCCCTTCTCAGCTTCACGTGTTTGTTCTCTGTGTACAGCTCCTATGGACTTTATTTCAGTTGTTACCAAAAGATTTGGCAGATCTGTTCACAGGCAGTGGAATCGAACTGTTGGATGTATTTATTAAAGCCACATAATGAATGCTCTGCCCCATTGCTAGGAGACTTTAAAAGAGCTGATGTTTTGGGTCACTGGATTCTCACCACCCTTCTGGTTTGAGCACAGTTTCTTTGTGCTTGTTCTAATGGTTACCTGATCAGTAATATTCTTGCTGGAGGAAGGAAGAATTTCATACATAAAAGGGGAGAAGTGATGCAGCCACCACCTTATCAAAAATGCACTGTTATAGCATCGTTTAGTTAAGGTTGTCTTTAAATAGCATAATAATTCTTGTTATCTCAGCTAGACAACATTAATGCTCTGGGTGTTTGTTGTCTGTTCTGGAGGGCTGTCTGTCAGTGCATACTCTGAGTGCATTTAAGTGCCTAATGATCCAATCAACCTGCTTTTAATTGGGATGTTATTGACTGAAACAACTGTTTAAAGTTAATACTCTGAGTTGTAAACTTGTCAGCTTGGGGGTATTTTATAAACTCTTATTGCAAATTGTGAATGATAGCAAGTTTCTTCTTTCAAAACTTTTCCTGCCCTTACTTTGAGGTGGGAATGTGGGGCACTTCCAGGCAATCTTTAGGTCAAATAAAAAGGAAAATTGGACACAAATGTGTTCTGCACAGTTTGTCTCAGACAATATGAGCAAGATTCTCTCCAAATGTTCACATATTGCAATGGGTGCAGCTGCCAGTTTGGAAGATGCTCTCTGAAAACATAAGGAGTGTTGATCAGCTGAACTATAATGATTTCCTAATCTTTGAACAGAGAAGCAGATGAGGGCTGCAAGAAGCCCTTGGAACGATTGCTGAACATCTGGCAGGAGAGAAGTGTGTATGGCAGCGAGTTCATACAGCAGCTCAAACTGTCTATGGAAGACTCCAACAGCCCCCAAACAAAAGGTAAAGGTGTATTGCTTGTCATGTGTATTTTGTTTTTAAATTGGTGCATGAGTTGAGCTCTGGGCTCCTTTAGATGAGTTGTTGCCAGAGCTGGTCATTAAGATTCTTCAGGATTGTCTTGAGAAGTCTGATTTTTGTTAAATCCCTGGTTCTGGTTTACAGGTGTGCTGTCTTGTGCCTTGTGGCTGGCAGGGAGCTTAACTGGACGTGATGTCTGGTGCTGCTCATGCAGACAGAATGCTCCAGGGCTGCCTTTTGGGGTGAAGGCAAGTCAGTCATGCAGGGAACTGTTGTGCCCACCTCAAGTCAAGTGTCCTACTCTGCATCTCTGAGACTGCTCTGCTGGGTTATTAGAATGTCTTAATCAATATTGTTAGTATTTCTATTCTCATATTAATTGTATTATTTTCCATGATTACTGTATTTTAATATGATGCATTAAGGAGTTTTGAATAATTGAAGTCTGGAATATATGCCCCAGAAGCTTTGTCTGGTATCTTTTTTTCTTACACCAGCTGATGTTGTTTGGGGTAATCTCTAACTTTGCATCATTTAATATCATTAGAACATCACAGGTATAATCTTATCACTGTATGAGACGTGAGAAACTGAGCATAAGCTTATGTTTACTGTGCTTTGATACCGCTTTGGCAGATCTTGCCTCTTCTGTAGTACTTGAAAGTGTTTCACTGGTAGTGCTCCAGTGGAAAGAGGGGAGCAGTGGAATGCCTAAACTATGGAAGGTCTATGATTCTGTGAAGTTTCAGTGTCTTCAAATGAGCTGGAATTACGTTGCTGCTCTGGTCATATTTTTTTTCTGTTCCCCACAGAGGTGTGATGGTGTGAGAGAGTTGGTTTAGTCATTAGGAAAGGGCTCTTATGCCATTCTTAGGTGGTGAAAACAAGGTCTGATTGAGTTGGTATTTAATGTAGAATTAATATGAAGATGTGAGCATAAATGAGATCTGTATGTGAAAACATCTCTGGCTGTAGTTTTGTATTTTTTCACACACTGCTTTGGGCAGAACTCTGGGTGGGTGCCCTAGCAGCTCACACCAGAGCCCTTCCACCTGCCCCTGATTGAGATACGACTTTTGGAAGGTGATTTTTGCCATTTTTTCCCCAAATGTTATGAGCCAACTGCCCTCACCAAAGAGGTTGTCCCATCTGTGGAGGCAGAGGGAGTCTGTGCCCTGAAGACTGAAGATGAACAGTCTCTGTGTGAGCTGGCTATATTGGGGTTCCTCTTGTCTGGATGCAGTGAATGAGGCACAGAATTTACACTAGTAATAATCCTGACCTGATTAACTGAGTATTTGAAACTGTTGATTTAATGTACCTGGGTAAGTGTTTCACAGGTGTTTAACTTCGAATCTAAATGCATTGATAATTGATACCATGTGTTATTTCCTGGTCAGTTGGTCGTGTCTTTTCCCTTTGGCTGATGGTATCAACCACTTCTGCTACTGTTGTCTTCTCAACTTAAAAGCGTTTGTACAAAGCCAAATTTCCTAAGAGTGACAGACCTTTGTCTGTGGGAAGCAGAGTGAAGGAATACAACCACTTTAAGAACTGCTGTGTGCACAGCTTCACTTGGCAAGAAACTTAGTTTTTGTCTGGGTAATTAGAGATATTAATGTAGTATCTTTCATTTGAAGGAAAATTCAGACCTTTTCATGAGTGTGAATGTTGCTGCCTTGTCAATTCATGTTTGAAGAGAAATTGAGATTTTTAAGAGAAAAAGAAATTTGAAAAATTCAACAGTTATCCTTCGGGTATTTTCCTTGTTTTGACTGGTGTGTGTGCAAATAAGCTTCTTGATGGTAATAACTAGTTTCACCCGGGGGTTTTATGGATTTCTAAGATAAATTGGTGTTTGAGTTTCTGGTGGGTTGCAGGCAGCTTTGTTGTGGTTACTGTATTCCATTTTCAAACACGTGAATGTAGGCAAGATGGAGATTAAGGTGTGCTGGTTTACAGATATGACAGTTGTCGTAAATGTGGAAAACCATAATCCAGTGCTCCTCCAAACCCTTCCTGGGTTTGTGGATACCCAAGGTAGACACAGCTGAGAAATAGGCAATATTAGTGTCTGTAGATTGGTGCAAGCTGTGCTGTTAAAATGTTAGAGCTCCTTAAAAGCATCTGGTGCTGTTGATAGCACCTGGTTCTGTGATAACAACTATTCTTCAGCCCAAGGGATGGCAGCGGGTCAGTGCAAGTAGTTTTCTGTGGATTTTTCATACTGCAGTATCTTAAATTCTTAGGCTGGTGGGTGCTTCTCTCTCGAGCAGGATGGCTCTGCTTGTCTTGAGAGCAACACTTAGAGTTGTGAGACTTGCCAAAATGCAGCAGTGTCCTGTATCTGTGAGGAAATATGTCTTTAAAGCTCATCAGTGAGTATTTTAGTGGTACAGTTTGTTTCTTGTTTTGTGAGTAGCGAGGCCTTGGGTAAAGCACAGCCATTCAGTTGTCTGTACATGCTGAGTTCTTGCTGTGGAGCAGAGCTGATTTTCCTTCAGAGAGACAGAGGGGTAAGAGAACCAGCCCTTTCTAAGCATTGTATTCCCTGGTTTGACTGCTCAGTGGTGCAGCTGACTACCAGATTTTAGTCTTTTGGGTTCCTTAAGGAGATATGCGTATGCATGGAAATGAGCTTTTGAATATTGATATATTGTTTTATCTCTAAATGTTTTCGTTAAGCTTGCGTTTGCTTTCACATTAATCTCATTTTTATTAGAATGTTTCTTTTTACAAGCAATAGGGAAGAGAAAAACCACCCATTTCTCTCAAAGACTGGAAAAAGTAGGTCTTAAAGGTTTGATGTGAAACCCTTCAGGCAATACAACCGATATAGCTGATGTGTTTTCTTTTTGTTGCCTTTGTAATAAGCTGTTGAAGGAGGTCCTTGAGTGTGCTGTGATGTAGGAGTGTGTCACTCTTAACACAGAGCTGAGCTGCTCCCCGACTGCTCTCATTGTGTTTATGTTGCATATTCTGGCACAGAAAGTCAGACCTGTATTAAAATATGGAGAAAGAGCAGAGAAGAGAGCAGGCAGGGAGGCTTCTGAGGGTAGCTGAAATAAAGGCACCTGGACACAGGACTAAGTATAGTTTTGGAGCAGCTCAGCTCTGGTTATGCTCACCCCAGGAGAGGCTGCAAACATGTATATATTGTAGTGAGAATTTCAGCAACCACAAGAAATCTATCCCCAAAGAGAGAAGGGGTTGGAATGGTTGGAAGGGGTGCTGGACCATTAGAATCCTGTTTATCTCTAAAATCAGTCATCAGGAGGTAAGAACAAAAAGGTGAAAACCTGAGATGGGAAGGACCCCCAGGTGGATAGCTGACAGGAAAACCTCATGGTTGCCAGCAAGGCCTTTGACACTGTAACCTCCCTCAAGCCACCAGAAATTATTTGAAGCATAAAAATTGGTGCAGAAATACTTTTGCAGGTCTCTGTGGACTCTGCAACAGCAAGGTAACAACAACCTGTAGTGTCACTGCAGAGCTGTTAGGAGAGCAGTTGTCTGTCATTTTGGAGAAGTGGAGAGTGCTTTGCCCTTTGGAGGCTTTTAGGGAGTAGTTCAGTTTGTGAGCTATGAAGAGCTCAGCAGAGCAGGAGAGCTGACTTCATTGGTAGTAGAGGCTTCTCTGTCTTCCTTATATCCCTATCTAGGTGGGCTCTTGATTTTCCTGGCAGAAGCTGTCTGTATTCTATAGGAATATCTTGGTTGTTTTACATATGGGTTACATTCTGATCAGTTCTGGATGCTCTCAATACTTATTTTCCCCTTCTCAGGCTGGATTTGACAGGCTTTTCTGGTAGGGTAGACTGCGATGGCTAAACTACTCCTGGCTGACAGATTTTGAAAGTTACCCAAGCAAGTTGTGTTATAATCTGTGCTGTGCTCCTGTTCTCTTTCAGGGGTCCTTTTGTTCCATGTGCTTTTGGGTTTGAGAATAAGTGAGGGTAGTTTTTCTGATTTTGATGAAATTGAGATGGTGTTTCTAGAATTCTCCAGTGACTGATGCTTAGGTCTGCAGGTGCTCAGAACCACATACTTCAGAGCAGTTCCAGTCAGACTCACTTGGACTTGTTCAGATGGAATACTCAATGAATTCTGAATCCTCTGTGTTAGAGTGGTGAGCAAGTGTAGTGCTGTGTCTCGTGGTAGACCAGTTGTCAACACAGCAGGAATAACTCTTCAGCAATTTGAATGCCAGCTCTCATTTGCATTTTCACTTGTGTGATTGCCGTGGTCATGCATTCTTCCGTTGGTTGGCACGTGTTTATCCTCTGTTGGTTAATTACTTTATGATAAGTACGTGCAAGTAATAGATACTGATGGGCAGTTGTGTTGGGCTGGGTAATTTTAAATGCTCTCTTTGGCCACTTTATCACCACCTCATCTCCTGTTCAACCCAACTCATGTTTCTCTCAGACCTCACTGGACAGCAGCTGTTTTCCTTGTTGATCTGGTGCCTCAGTGGCTTGTCAGTCAGATTGTCAAGCACTCTCATACATCATTTGGATGCATATAATGAACTGTCTCTTTTTCTAGTCTAGATAGCTTTATTCTAGCAAACATCAACAATGCATTTGGTTTAGGGTAACTTTTCTGAGCTGCTTTGCCTTCCATGGAGTGAATCTGTTCTCTGGCAGATGTGTTTGTGTCTGCCTCAAGAAGTTGTTCAGCTATTTCCCCAATGGGCAGGATGTAACAGCACCTGTGATTTCTCTCCATTAAAATAAAGTTCTTTCCTATGTCCCACCTGACAAGGCAAGCAAAACTGCATTTAAGGACAGAGCTTTCAGTTTGGTTCCTCATTAGAATGGAACAGTCTGGTTTTGTTTTAAATTGAGTGATCGTGGATTTTCCTGAGAATCAAACTATATACAGAGTCTGTTCTTGAATTCCATTATTATCCTGGCAAGACTTGATTCCATTGAATAGATGTGCTTAAGACTATCCAAAGATTTCTTACAAATTATGCTGCATCTTATTGACTTTGGTGGCAAGTCTGAAAAATTATCTACCTTCTTTTGAAAGTTCTGTGGCTGGATCAAAGGCTTCATTAAGACTTCTGACTCATTAAACAAACTGTCTCTTCCCTTTCAAGGTAATATTTGCAATGCTGAGGTTCATTTAACCAATGCTGTCTTGCTTTATGATATCCCTTTTTCTGAAGTGCTGCAGGTTACCTGCTTGGAGATCCGTTCATGCTCTACCCATTGCTGTTGTTGCTGTCGCATCTCGGAGCTGTAGTTTCACAGAGCAGTCCTGAAGCCTTTGTTTTGATGAAAGAGTGGAAGGTTGAATAACCAGCAATTATTTTGTTGATTGTGGGACCACAGAGAGCATATACTTGATGCAGAAAGATAACTTGAAATTCTTCTGTCCGTGTGTACCTTCACATCAGTGCTTCATTTCTATTGGAAGAAATCCTCACCTGCACACTCAGTGTTAGCCAGAGCATCTGAGCATGGTTGAAATCTGTCATTTATTGACAAATAGCACATTTATTTGCCTTTCCTGCTTTCAGTGTAGAAGATATAAACATGTATGAAATGCACACTGCTCATGTGTATCCTTGTACCAGCATGTACAGAGAAACATGAGGGGGCAAAATCAACCTTTTATTGCTGTTTTGCATTTGAGTGTTTGGAATATGATGCCAACTTTAAAGTCCAGCTGTGGTCATTCTCTAGAGAGCTCAATCATCAGTGTCCTTCTGGTGTAATTCTTTGAAGTAGAGATAGTTAAGGTGGGCAGATCTGGCATCCAAATGAGTTGTTTCTATGTCTTCAGTTGCAGAGGAGAAGAAGTCTCTAAAGCGAACTTTCCAGCAAATACAAGAGGAGGAGGATGATGACTACCCTGGGAGCTACTCACCCCAAGACCCTAGTGCTGGGCCACTGCTGGTATGTGGGATGGGTTGAGTGTGGGAGGAGCTCTGGATGCCACACGGCCACCTTCTCTGTGTCACAACCACCTCCCCTGTGTCACAGCCACAAGGTGGAGCTGACAACAAGTGAAATGGGTTTTGTGGAGAGATGTAGTTTGGGGTTGAGGAGTCCATGTGAAATGCAACAGATTCTTTTCTCCTGTTGCAGTGGTGTGTCAACTCTGAGCAATTCCAGGTAGTGTAACCCAAGGTCTTAGTAGTGCTGCCAGGGAGGAATCTCAAAGGACTGTTAGAAGAGCAGGCCATATTTTAAATTCTTTTTAAGATCAGTGTGTAACCTCTAAAACCTAAAACTGTGACACAGTTAATACATAATTTTCTTTTGTAGGCCATCTCTTCCTATAAGTTATTAGAAAGCACAGCTTTTTTTTGGTTTTTATGGAGCTGGTAGGAAAATGAGGGTAGAGGCTCAACGAGGTTTAGAGGCTCACACGTTACTGGTGTGGAAATAGTTGGAATGAAATAGAAAATCATTGCGGCCATTTGAAGCTACAGAATGAACATATGTTAACCCAGAGTCTATTTGAAGAGGATAAAAAATTACACCATCCATCTGGTAAACTGTAAACATTGAAAAATAAAAATAAATAACAGTTGTCAAGGAAATAAGTGAAAATTTTGTTGTTTTTACCTCCAGATGCCTTGCAGCTTATGTTTTCTCTTGATTATAAACATTATTATTGGAAATCATTTGCAGTTTGCAAGGAAGTAGTAAATATTAGGTAATGGACCTCTTTGTTTTTCAGATTAAGAAAATATTTATTTAAAATTTGTCAGTGTTTTCATTAGTTTTCAAACTATTGAACTGTAGTTTAAAAATCAGTGATTGTGTTTATGGGCCTAGTGTTCTGTTTTAAAAACCTCCCATGGCTCAGTATTTTTCAAACAAAAAAGCAACACTTTGTTCTTCCTGTTCAGTGAGTTTCTCTGAATTTTCTTTTGAGTAAGGAGGAAATATAACATGTCAGGGATGGTCCTCCTAGAGCTGTCCTCATCTGTGTCTTTTTTAAGTTTGGATGCATTTTGAGTGAATGAATTCAAACTGACACATCTTTCCTCAGTGCATTGAAGCCAGCTGAGAGATGAGCTGAGGCGATACAGGGGAGCCCAGTTCAGTTGCAGAAGGCTGTGTGCTTGCAGGGAGCTGGTTGAGGACAGCCATGGCTTTGCAAAATCAGGACATTTTAAAGTTTGCTTTATAGGAAGAGCTTTTATCATCATTGGAGTTTATGGTTAGTAACAAGTTGCAGAATCTAAACCTTGTCATGATGGAAATCTGATACGGTTTTGTTTGGACTGCTGGAAATTTGGGGTTGGGTATTTTTGATCTGTCAGAATGCAGCTTTGGAAAAGAACAAAAAGGTGCCTGTATGCTCCTGTGAGGTGAAGAGACTGTCAGGGATGCTTGGGTGGAAGATACAGTCCCAGCTTGAGACAGCATACAGGGCTAGTGGTTATCTCAGGCTAGTGTGGTTATGTCCTTCTCAGCTATGTCTTAAATGATCACCTCTCTTAATTGGACTGAGAACTTTCTCACTGCAGAGTCTTGAAGAGGACGACCCTGCTGTAATTATACAGGAGTTGCTAAACACTGGGATAGTGTAAACTCAGTGAATGCTCCCTGTGTTAGAAAGCAACAGTTTAAAAATTACTCGAAAATATTCCCGAATTGGTGGCTTTCAGAGGTGGGTGAGTTCATCTTCAGTGGCCACATCCCTGGGAAGTGGATGTGGTTAACATTACCTGGTTTTACTATTGGCTTACTTGTCTTGTAGACCGAGGATTTGATCAAAGCCCTACAAGACCTGGAAAATGCAGCGTCAGGAGATGCAACAGTGCGGCAAAAAATTGCTTCCCTGCCTCAGGAAGTTCAAGATGTTTCATTACTGGAGAAAATTACAGGTATGAGACTGGAAGATGAGTGAACATGGGTCCAAAGAATAACTTAGAAATCAAACTGTGGCCTTTTAAAAAAAATAATCACAATGTATGGTGAAGTGAATTACTGCTTTTGTGTCCTTGCTTTGTTGTTCAGGGGTAATTAACAGAGGGCAATCCCGTAAAGTAACATTGAAGATTAAACTTATATAGCTGTTTCCATTTTTTGGCTTAGGCTGAGGCTTTTGTACTTTGAGAGCATCATCAGCATTTTGCAAGAATATAAAGGAAATTGGGCCAGAGTTCTCTGGTGGATGTGTTTGCTTTTGAACACCTCAACTGTTAAGATATCTTGAGGTTTTATCAGACTGTGCTGAGTACACACATACTCTTGATTGATATATTTTTTTGAGTTCTATCAGTCTGCTGAGTACACACATACTCCTTGATTGCTATGGGAAAGGCAAATTGCCACCCCCATTAATCTGTCAGTCTTTGTTTAAATTAACTTTTGCAATTGCATTTGAAAAGTAATTTTAATAGAAGCGTTTAAAGACTGAACTGATCTGACTCTTGTTCCTGGAGGTAGTTTTAATTTAGAACTCATTATGAACTATCACTGTTGGTCCTTTGTAATGTATTATTACAGTGTCCAACTGGACTGTGTGCAATTCCGAGCTTTGTGTCAATACATCTGAAATTATTCACATAAAAGAGGAATTAACAAGTGCACACTATGTTTAAATGTGGAAACCACCTGATTTGTTTACTGAAGGTGCTTCCTAACATTTTAATTAACCTATTCATAGAGGCTGACTATTCATAGATTTATACCCCACTCTTCACTGACGGCTCTGCAAGGATAAAATGCAGTCAGTTATGTCAGTGTCTAAAATACAACCCATGAAGGGTGTGTGTCTTATTTCCTGTATATCCCTGTGATAACAGCTCTTATTTTCCTGTCAAGCCAGAGGTATATTTACGAACAAGATGTTATTGTGCCTGCGGCTCATGAATTGCAGCCCTTCTGTCAACAATTGGAAGTTTTAAACTTTGTCCTCTAAATCACCCAACGCTTTTGCACGCAGACAAAGAGGCCGCGGAGCGGCTGTCGAAGACGGTGGATGAGGCGTGTCTGCTGCTGGCCGAGTACAACGGGCGGCTGGCGGCCGAGCTGGAGGACCGGCGCCAGCTGGCGCGGATGCTCATCGAGTACACCCAGAACCAGAAGGATGTGCTCACGGAGAAGGAGAAGAAGCTGGAGGTGAGCGCCTGTTACCGGGGCTGGCAAAACAATCAGCTCACCAAACGCTCCCCCGGACTTCTAATCTATGGGTTTCTCCCGAGGGAGGTGATTCCAGGTGTTATCTTTACATTTGGTTCTAGGTTATCTAGGTTCTAGTAATCTTTACACTTGTAGTAAAATGGTCAAGAAAGTGTCATACCTGGCGAGTGCAAATCTGTTCTGATGTTCAGTCTAGATGTTTCAGTGCACCTGGAAGGCCCAGAGCTCTTTACTTCTTAAAGAAAAATAGGCTTGCCTAACACATACCTTATTTTGTTACGAAATCCTCCTTTTTCAAAGAATCAATCTCCCTTTGCCATAGTTACCTGGGTGTTTTTTTATATTGCTTAATCTTTTTGTTATTCTTTTCCTGATGGTTGTGTGTCCTTCATCTGCTTCCTGAGCCCCTGCTTGATTAGGAGAAGCAGTTTAAGCCAGATCTTCTGCTCTCCATCCTTTAACAGCCACTTGCCCACAGCATCTGTGGTGGAGTGTAAATGGGGCTGATAGTGAAAGACAATTATTTGTGTCTCCTGTGCAGCTCCTTTGAACAGGGAGAGCAGGACCCCAAAAAAAGCTTTGGGCTGAGCTGAGCCCCCCTGCTCAGCCCAGTGCTGTTTGAGGCTGTGCAGCCAGCTGTTTACAGCTGTTTATCCAAAACGTGCCTTCTCCATGGAAGTTCTTTCTGCA
Organism: Origma solitaria; assembly: GCA_013397895.1. NCBI lineage: Eukaryota > Metazoa > Chordata > Aves > Passeriformes > Acanthizidae > Origma > Origma solitaria. The sequence continues at coordinate 135,586 of VZRL01000959.1, forward strand.
GCACGTTGTGGGACTAGCGAGGAGTTTAATTAATGACTGTGGTTGTATGTCACTCTGCCATCTGCTAAACTGCCCCTTGGCGGCACATTAAGGGCTTCTCTGCACCGCCGTGCTGGTGATGAGCAGCTGCTGCAGGGTGGATGGGAGGGGATGTGGAGGACAAAATCTCCTGGAAGGAGACTGTGCTGCAGCAATTGCAGACTCTGTTTACTCTCATGGCAAACCTCGTCCTCTGACAGCTCGGCAACATTGTTCCCAGATAAAATTCATTTGGAGTGTTTTCTTTGCCCTGTGTTTATATTGGAGCTTCTCAATGCCTTGTGACTGAATTTCTTCAAGCATAGCGTCAGTCTTATGACTGAGTCAGTAAAAAACACTTTCAGACATGGATACAGATGATGCCATGAAATCAAATCCTGATGGCAACTGATTTATTTTCTGTAGAAGTCTTGGGTCAGGTTTTGGGGTTTTTTCTTGCTTAAAGATCACCTGTCTAGTAGGAACATATATGTGTATGTAAAAAAATACATAAATGACAGGCATACTGCTGTTTGCTTTTAAAAAAGGCAATAAATAGGTAGCAAAATACTGCACAGTAATATTTTAAAAGGCCCAGACCAATTAATAATTTGGAGTCAGTTTGAGACTGTGAAACTGAGAAATCCATAACGACAACATGAAATTAAAATTTCTAATGCGCTAGCTGAAATGTTGCGACGATCTTGGAGGTTTTTTGTTTGGAAAATATGCTTTTGGTAAGGAATGTTACTTGAAAATTGTAACTCTGGCAGAGGCAGAAATGTAATCCTCAAAATAAAGTGTTTTGTTGGCTGAGGTAGTTTGTTAATGGTAGTAATCCTGCTGATGGCAACAGGACAGGCTGCTTGCTCACTGTTAGGTGTAAACACAGTTCTTCATTACTTTAGAAAATAAAGAATGATCTCATTTAAATATTAGGATCTTATTAAATAGCTGTTTAGGTTGGCATCTTTGTCATTCTGCCAGACAAGGTGGCCTCAGTGCTGTAGCAGTCTAAACTGAGTTGCAGGAAATGCCACTCCAAGAGTGAACAGGAGGCACAATTGATATTCGTGTCAGCTCTCAAACCTCAGTGAGGGATGTTGCCTGATTACAGCGTTCCATTGTTCTGCCCTTGTAGAGGGTTAATAAACAGTGGAAGATGCTGGTTATAGATAAGGCAGGCCAGATCTGCTTATCAGTTTTGTTTGAGTCTTTGATGTTCTCATGGTATTGATAAGCCTGGATTTTTCTTTGTAGTGCTAATAAGCATTTTACTAGAAGGATCTGAAACTCTTGTAGCAATTAAAAATGTATTAAAAAACCAAAACATTTACTCAGGCAAGGTCTGAAAGAGAAAATAACTTAAAACAATCTAATTTTACATATCTACTCATTGTAGGCTTTGCTCTCTGGAGGTATCTTTTCCAGAATCTTTGGTACTATGAATTTTTCCTCTTGTGCTGTAAGTTTCTTGACTTAGATGAGAGGATGTGTTTGAATAGAAGATGGATTGTTTACTTCACCATCCTCATCTAGGCTGCTGGTTGGGGAGAGGGGCTTCTGACGGTAATAAAAGGGCAATATTTTAAGAGATGGACGTACCTAATTTGGAAATTACTCTGGATGTTTTTTGTATTTTATTTACTCACAAAGTCTTTCACTGTGGTAGCAATGGAAGTAGCTAATCTGTGTCTTTTTGTAAAGCAGCTTTTGTGGTCTAAAGAACTGGTGTTGTTTACTAATCCTGTTAATGCTGTCCCTCATGAAACAGCAAATTGTCAAAACATAGATAAACTCAGTGTGTTTGTGTCTTGTGGGCTAATTCTCAGAATACTCTGCATGTCAAACCCCTGTGACACAGCTCATGTCATCAGTTGCAGAAAAGCTGTTTTATTGAGGGACACTGCTGAGGAAGGTGGCTTTGGAAAGGAATTACACATCAGCATGGACACAGCTGGCATGAGTAAGGAGTGAAACAGTGAGGGGCGAAGAAGCACTGGTGATTTGAAGGGAGAAAACTGGCACAGAGCCTGAAGATTATAAAACATGGACAAACTCTGGGTTTAGGGTAGCAATGGAAAGAAATCAAAGTGTACTAATTAGGATTACTTTATGCTGGGAGTGGTCTTGTGGTGTTTTCATTGTGGTCTAAGAGCACTTAAGAAGGTAGGTTTTCTTTCATTCTATCAGTCAGTGAAATCAGCTGGCCCCAAACTGATACTAAATAGGCGATAACAAGGCATATATTTTCAAAGGTAAGTATTCCTCAGGTTAACTTCCTGAAAGGTATGGGGCATAGTGTCATTCAACAGCAGAACACTGAATTTCTTTTTAAATCGTGCTTCATCTTGTTCAGCAATTGTGGGCTTGATATTGCAGCTGCTGTTTGATCTTCCATGGCTGGGATGGATCAGAGATGGCCTGGACATTCACAATAGCAGATGACAGGAAATAAAATCTACTTTCAGACAGGCGTAGAACCAGGAGCTGTTGTTTCTATAAGAATGAGATAAGGTGTCCTTGTATGTCACATTAGTATTGAACTTCCAATGGAAGTTTTCTGATTTGTGTTATTTTTGGGCCATTACAATTATAGAGCACAATCAGCTGTGGCGGGGGTTTTGTCCTCCAGCACCTGAGCCTGTAGAACTTCAAGGAGAAGAATTGTCTTTTGAAGTCAGAGCACTCTTCCGGAATGCATGGTGGGCAAGGAGAAAAAAATCCAGGGAATTAATTTGTGTAAAACTGAAATGTAGCGGGGAGAATATCTCATGTTGGTGTACCAGGCAGCTGTAAAAGGGAGACAGATAAACAGATGAGATTGGAAGAACCAAGGAAAAGTAGTGCAAGGAAATGGCAAATTGTGTAGAAGCTTTATGGGTACCTGAAATAACTACTGACTGTAGAAAACGTGGAGTGAGTGGAGGGAGGGTTCTTTCAATTTGAGGGGGAGAAGAGGCAGAAAAAATACAAGATTGTGCATTCAGAATTTTTGCTTCAATTTGCAGTTGGTGAAGGCAGTTCTTCCACATACCTTCTTTACCTGTGTTTGTAAAAGATGATGTGAGGAATATGCTGTAGCGCAGGCAGTACGTGTATGTAGGGCACTGCGTATGGAGGGCTGTATGTACTCAAATAAGTGTGTTTACATGTCTGCAGCCATAAATCTGAAGAACAGACTGTATTTAACATCCTGTTCAGGGGAAATGTTCTGACTCTTGGCTGCAGCTGAAAAATTGTCACTTAGAGTCCTGCTGAGAGCTCTGGGGGTTTTTAGATGTTTGTGGGTTTTAATATTCATGGCTTCAAGGCACCTTTAATAAGGTGTTAATGCTGTGCCCACACAAATTTGCAAACCCTCTTTGATAATGCATCTCTGAGGGATGAAGTGCACTCTCACTTGAGGTTTTCTGGACTGCCCAGCACCACACATTTTCTTGCAATACAATTAAGTTCAGTGGGTTAATAGGCAATTTATTGCTGCGCTGCTTCCACTGCCTGGGTCTCTGTAGCGTGTCAGTGTTGGCACAGCTTTGAGGCTGCTGCTTCCTTCAGACAGGAATTCTTGGGTTGTGTGGTATATTCATTTCAGTGGTTTAGACAGTGAAACAGGAGGTGAAGTTTTAGGGTTCCTGCCAGGAAACAAAATTGTCAGTACTTCACATGCATGAAGTGGCAGGAGCAGCTGTGGGAACCAGCAGCAGAGAGGGGTCAGCTCTGCTCCCCAGGCAAGGAGATCCTGAGCTGGAGCACCCACACACAGCATCACACCTGGGTCTGTAGGACCACACTGGTGATTAATGGGGCAAGAAATGCTGGGCTGTGCCCCAGTCCTGCCATCTCTGAGCCACGGGTGCCCGTGGGTGTGGGACAAGAGCACAGGCTGCTCTGTAGGGATGTGATGAGCTGACAGCAGCAGGGAAAGTGGGTCTGTCGGGCCATGTATGGCTTGAGGCAACAGCTGTGTTCCTTTGCATGGTGCAAAGATACAATTCCTTTACTTTATAGGTGCAAGTAGGTATTTATAATTATAGTAGTGCTGCAAACACAATCATGCTAAACAATAAAAGCAAAAATCATAATAACATACAATTTTTTTTATGTATGAAGTGAGTAAGTGTATGAGCACTCTTAGCTACAAAAGCACTGAGATGCTTGGAGAGGTGAATATGTAGCTGTTGGCTTGTGCTGTAAACGTTGATTTTTTTTGTTGTGAACATCAAATGCATCCCCTCAGTGTTTATTTCTGGAAGAGTATTCAGCAAATGAGGGTTTGTGTCCGTCATACAGTGGCAGCTTGGGCCCTTTCTGAGCTTTTGAACATTGCAGAGGTTGAGGCATCCCCAGCAGCAGGAGAAATGCTCTGTGGAGGCCTCTACTGCTGCCTCTTCTGCTGCCCTAAACAAAGAGGGGAGCAAGGAAACGTGTTACGGTTTCAGAGCGTGTAATTCTGCCAAGAGCAGAAGCACCATCTCTTCTGAAGTGTGATGAACGATGCCGCAGAAGAAAGAAGCCTTGTCAAATTTAAAAGAGCAAGACTGAACAAATTTAAGGTCTGAAAATGAACTGAAGGCTCTGTAAGGAAATAAATCATTCAAGCTCTGATTCCTGGACTGCATCTTTCAGATAAAAACTCAGGTTTGCTGGTTTAGTGCTGCTGCAGAATGAGGGAACCTGGCTTCACCCTGGCATTTGGTTTCACTTTGCTTTTGAGGTGGGTTCTGAACTGGCAGAAGTTTTCCTTTCTGTTCTTTTTCTAGTGAGTATGTTTTAAAAATACATCGCTTAAGTGGCAAGGAGCAGAAGCTAACCTAATCAATCTGCTGCAGTACTATGGTGTATTTAATGTTATTAAGGAGAAGTTTTATCTGAACATATAATCACAGACCTCACTTCACTACATACTCTCCAAATTTCTAATGGAGAGCATTGATGCATTTTTCCATTGTCTTGTGATTTTTTGCTTTCCTAGAGCTGCCTCAAGCTGCAACATATCAAAACTGCGCCTGACTGGCTGCTCTTCCTATTCATTTTCCAAATTCTCATTAATGCTTAGCTAGATGTTTTTTCAGTAGATGCAATTGCTGTGATGACTTACAGCATGTTCCTGCTCGACCCTGCGCAGTCGAGGACGTGTCCAGTGCACACTCTGAGCCAAAATAAGCTGAAATCCATGCTGTGGAACGCAACAAGGTGAACCAGGCCATGCAGCAGTGCTCAGGATGAATTTCCTGTCATGTTGATTACAGTCAGTTCTATAATGTTCAAGCAAGGCTGCTTTGGAATGAAACACTCTGTCAGAATCATTCAGTGGTAGTTAATTCTGATTTTGCATTTGTTTCAAGGACTGAGTATCTAATTCTCTTGGCCACTGAGGATGTAGAATGCCACGCAGTGAAAGGGAATGTTGATTAGCAAATGCATCCTTGTGGCACAGTGCCAGTTTTTTCCTGTATCATCCTGAAACTCCTGCTTACAGCAGAGATCTCATTATTTTGTCTAAAAAAAGCAAATAGCATCCAAATGCTATTAATCTTAATATAAGCCTACTGAGCAGTGAGGCAATTAGCTCAACACAGAGTACAAATGAAGGCCTTGGAAAGCAGCAGCTTTTAACTGCACTTCATGTTGTTCTGTTTCATGGAGTGGAAGGACCTTATGGAAAAATCTGCAAGGTGCAGTTTCCAAGCATGTCATGGGCTACATGAAAAACATGGTTTCCCATAAAACCTCTTCCAGAGTCCCATGTTGCAGAATATGGCCGGAACTTGTGGAAAAAGCAAAACCCTCAAGCTGGAAGGGGGTTCTGTGTCTCTGCTGCTGTGGATTCTCGAGGGGAGCAGCCAGCATTCCCTGTCCCAGCTCTGGCTCATGGTTTCTCCATTCTTGACAGCTCTGCCAGAAGTCAGCACAGCATCTCAGGTCCAGAGGGATGGAGAGGGTTAAGCATGGAGCAGATAATTTTCTACCATACTCTGTGTTGTGTATCCAATCTGTCCAGTAAGTATTCATCTATTCTAGGAAGTCTCAGTTCCTGGATTACTCCCTTAGTTTCCATTCTAAGTGGAATTTAGTGATGTTTTTCTGAGCCAGTTTTTAATGCTTTGGGGGGCTGTTGCTGCCTTTTCTTTGTGAGAATTTTTTCTCTCTCTTATTTCTTAAATTTGTTTTTTAACGGGTGGGATTTAGGCCTTTGGTGTGGACTAGAAAATGCTTGCATTTACCTGTTAGTAAGATGGAATTACTTAGATTTGAAAGGAATAGGGCTCTCAAGGTGACTTGATATTTATTTTTTGTCATCATATGCATACGAAAGTCTCTCTTCAAACTGGGAGGATATTTCTGATAACTCAGTGTTCTGTGTTACCCTCAATGTAGAGTATCCCTGAAAATAAGGACATGCTAAGAGCAATATTTTCCTAAACACTTGAAGGTGTTAATTGTCAATCTGGAAGCAGGTTTATGCTGTTAATATGCAGAGGAATTGTTCCTAAGTCTGTGTGTTTGCCAGCAGCAGTGTGGTTTGGACACATCTTGGTGGTTCTTCTTTTGTCAGTGTGTTTTGTGAGAACTGAGCTGTCAGGCAAGGCATTGGCAAGATTCTCCCTCCCATAAGTAGCTCCATTGGGGAAGGAATGTTGTTTGCATCTAGTACAACTGTAATGGTCACACAAATCATCTTCAGCTCAAAAGCCATTGCATTCCAGTCCTGACTGTCCATGAGAAGTGGTGGATCCTGGTCCTCCCATCAGTTTTGCCCTGAAAGTGGCAGGACATTTCTCTTTCCAAGGAGGTTGTACCTGTTTTTACATAATTGTTTTATGTGGATCCATAATTGGATCCATAAACCCATAATTGTTTTGTGTAGATCTTGGCAATTCAAGCCATATTTGAGGTATTTTCTTGGCTTATGCCTGGAATTTGCACCTTCTTTTAATCTTCAGTGCCCATTTATCAAACCTGGAGGACTTGCCAGCTGCCTTGCCCTTCTTTTTTTTGTTCCTATCTTAAGTAGGAATTACTTCAGAAAAAAGAAACACCTGCTGATACTCACTGTTGACAGTTTGGCACTCTTGAGGAGGAAGCGCTGCTCATTCTTTCCTTGCTTGATATCCATCGTTCCGTGACAGTGGCCTGAATTATGAATTTTTAAATATTTTTTAAGATTTTCTTCTCCAAGTCTCCAAGTGGCTCTCCAAGTCCAGCCTCTTCCACCTTCTCTCTGCCAGCATTTGGAGTACAGTAGCACAATAGATGTTCCTGCTGTCTCTGCCGTGTGTGCAGGAGCTGGAGTGCTGCTGTCTCCTGCCTTGCAGCACTGGAGATGTGCCAGCCCTGAGCTGAGCTCTCTGGCACTGTCTCTCCTTTTCCCCAGGGTTGGCTTCCATGTTCTTTCCAAGAAGAATCCCAAGTGTTGGAATGCTGTTCCTCCATGGCTTCCCTCTTTATCTGCTGCTGTTCTCTGTTAATGCTAAAGAATCTGGGGTGTTTGTTTTTGTTCTCTGTCTTCATCTCGTGGCTTTCTTGACTTATTTCCCTCTTTAAGAATTCCCCAAAGAGTGTGACCAGGGATGTGGGTGCATTCTTATTGTGGTCCTGATTCTCTGTCTTTTGTTAAAACAAGACAAATCTTCACGAAAGTAATGTGTGCTCCTTCTCTTGAGGGTTTTGTTTGGTTTTTTTTGTTACTGTTCTCTAGGCATGAGAGCAACACCCTGCAGTTCATGGAGCTGGGAGGGCTTTGTTTGGACTTGATTATTTCTCTGTATATCCTGTGTATGTTAATAGAAGTGTTTGCTTATGATGGTATATTAACTCACTGGGCCTCATAAAGGATTTAAGTTTGAAATAGGCTGTTAAAAGACATTCTTACTTGGTGCTGGCAGGAAATTTATGGGATGCACTTACATAGCCATTGCAGGGGTATCGGGAGTTGTGTTTGACAGCTGCTCTCACTGTTCTAATTCAAAATAATGAAACACAGAGAGTGTAAACTCCTTGCTTGTAACCCCACAGGAACTGCTGTGCTTTGATGTTTGGAGAAGGTGAAGAGAATTTCCATCACTGAGAAGGTTAGAAAGTCTGGATTAAAGCTGTAAACTCTTCAGAAAGATGTTTTGATTAAACATATGCCTAGTTTTATTTGATCTTCAGAGATACAAACTTCTGTTCTCTTTGCCAAGTAATTAAGAAATGAAAAGTAAATTGATATTCTAGCTGGCTGTGTGGAAGTCTGTTCTGTGTATGGCTTTTTTCTAAAGCTCATTGTTTTCCTGCATTCTGGAGGTGCCATGAAAAGTAGGCCATGAGTAAAGACTGGCACATTCCAAAAGAAATTACATGCTACTGGGGTTTTATTCCTTCAGTTGCTGTCTTCTGTGACTGTTATGTGAATGTACAGAATCACAAAACTTTGAAAATTACATAAGCAGTCTTTAATTAATCTTCTGTATTGGATAACTTGGATGTCTGTTGGGCTGCTCTTAAGTGGCCTCTCAACAGAATTGGCCAAGGTACAGTTCATTTTTTTTTCCATTTTCAGGGTCCAAACTCCTTCTCTCTCTCCTCATTATGACACATGTGTCACTGGTGTCTCTGAGACCTGGGGGAATTTTTGCACATGGATAGGGATTTCTTACTGCACTTTTACTGCTCAATCCAGACCGCATTTGTAGAAAAACCACTTGCAAGTTTCCTCCTCAGGGATTTTTAACTTGCTCTTTTATTCCCTCTGTAATAAAATCCTGAAGATGTTAGTGTCTGTATCCAGTGTGGATGTGCCTTTCCCTGGTTTACATTCAGTGATCCTACACGTGTTTCCATGGTGTCCCTGCTATTCCAGTCTCACAGCACAGCTGCTGGGGTTGTAATGTGAGCTCATAAAGGAGACCCTGTTTGACAACCAAAACTTGGGCTTGATTTAATGACTTGAAAGGGAAAATTGGATTAATTAAATGTTCAAAATTGATCAAGTTTGAAAGCAATGAGCATTTTGGCAGCATAGTAATACCTGTGGTGTACCTCAGCCTGTGGCCTCTGGCAGTGGAGGGGTGTCAGAGGAACACTCTGGCAGCAGCTGGGAGTTAGTATTTGGGGAAGAATACAAGGATAAAGAAACTCTGCAGTGACAGTTCTCTCAAGTGCTCTATCAGGCCCCAGTGTGTGCCTGTTTGGGGACATTTTACATGTCAAATTAGTAAGGCAGGGCAGGGTTATTAGTTTAGAGCCTGTGGGCAGGCTGTGAATTCGGGGGCAGATGGCAGGGTCTGCAGTGGCTCAGAGGACCAGGGCCTGGCCACCTTCTGTGAGTCCTCACTTGGAAGATACTCCTGGCTTAACTAACAGCACTGTTAATTAACCTGTGCTTAATCTTGTTCTCTTTGTCTTTTTCCCTCAGGAATATAAACAGAAGCTTGCTCGGGTAACCCAAGTGCGCAAGGAGCTGAAATCCCACATCCAGAGCCTTCCAGACCTGTCACTGCTGCCCAATGTCACAGGAGGTCTGGCACCTCTGCCATCTGCTGGGGACCTGTTTTCAACAGACTAGAACAAACCGTGTGCCCCAGTTTCCATTATTACCAGCAGAAGTAAGAGGACTCTGGTATTGGCTGGAAGTCCAGTCTTCCAAGATCTGCAGTAGGAAGGAACTTGCAGACCCTGCTTTGAACCTCTTGGCTGCTCGTACTCACCCTCTCTGTGTACACTGGCTCACCTGAGGGGAGGAAGAGGAGTGAGTTTTGTGAGCTCTAAAGGGAGTGGGGGTGGTCCGTTTAGTCAAACTTCTCTCATCTTTTCCCATACTCCTTAGTTGCTGTTTGCTCTTAGCACTTCTTACCCCCACAAAGATCATGAATCATGTACACACATACCTGGGAAGCTTCCAGAGGAAGGTTGCCTGTGCAGCATCTTCCCTATGTACAAATATTGTATTATTTCTGAATAAGTCTTGTCTGTTTTAGTTGGGTTTCTGAGCCCCATCTCTGGGAGCAGTGGAGTGGCTCGTGAGCCTCGTAGGGATGTGTGTGCATGTGGGTCCTGTGCCACGGTGGGGTTAGGGGGAGGCATCTGCTCACCAATGGTACAGGGAAAGATTTTTCCTAAACCTGCAGTTCCTCATGCTGCTGTGGGCCTGATGTGAAGGTCGTTCCCATTTGGCATGGATGTAAATTGAAGTCACAGGCAATAAAAATAAGCAGCTTTTCTTTGTGAATTAGAGGTAGACTCATAAGTTACACTGTGCTGAGCAAAGCAGAACTGGATGTTACCTAAGTGGGAGTGGAAGTAAATTTTGTTCTAGCTACCTTAGTTTTATACCACATTTTTCCTCTTCATTATATGAAAGTAGATGGTGATGGAAGCTTTGGTTTAACAACCTGAGAGGCTGGAGTGGTGTATGGCAGCTGCTGGTGTCCCTGTGACAGGCACTGTTAGGGCTACTCTCAGGATGGTTACGTTTAAAATACAATGATATGAACTCTCTCCATAGCTTTAGTGAAGTTGTCTGATGCACAGAAGTTAAATGTGGTATAAAAAATTATTTATATAGAAAATAGACCCATATATATGCATATATCCTGTATGCACATGTACCATGTCCATGCATGTAGATATTAGAAGGATGTACTTAATTTTGTGTCACAGATTGTGAGTTGATTTTTACAATCAGGAAAAGTGTAAGAAACAAAAGGTAAATTTAAAAAGCTCTTAATTCCATTATGTTGCTGGCTACTGTTTTTGCTGCCAGGGGTGTAGTTACATTTCAGTTTGTGTGTTAGGTGTGACAAGCTGGACTCTGATCACTGAACCATTCCAATCTGGATACAATTCTGTTTAAATTTAGCACCTCTCACTATAAAACAGGTTCTGTTTCTGGAGACACTTGATCTGGTAACACAGGTTTTGTAACACAGAGGCTGAAGTGAGCTAAGGTGCTCTCTCTGTGCCTCCCTGTGGTCTTGAGCTGCTGGTGTCAAAGCCAGGAGAGGAAAATGCAGAAATGCAAAGCTCATTCTGCTCCACATTAATTTATTTTGCATGCTGTTCAGTAGCCTGGTCAACATTCAGTTACAGCAAATAACAATACAGCATCTTTTGATCATTCAGTTGTTCAGAAGCTCACGTCCTTTTCCTACTGACGCTTTCTTTTGTCCTTTTTTAATGCTTCTTGTACCCTCACTGCCCAGCCAACAAATGTGTTTTTCTCTTTAGTTTACAGGAATTTTTGCAGTGGCAGAACTATCCGTTCCCTGAGTCACTTTGAGTGCAGCCTTTTATGGTCCAGACTTTAGATAAAGCACTGTACATTCTCTCTGCTTTTGCCAAAAATGAAAAACAAACAAAAAAAAAACCCACCAAACTTCAAGAACCCAAACCAAAAGACTCTTTTCCATCCTGATTCAGCTCACAGATTTACCCCGAGGCTATTTAAACCAAGTTATTTTGAGCATTGATTGAATGTGTATCCATTATAGGACAAAAAAGCTGTCAAAAACTGATGTAGACAAATGTGTTGGTATCTCACGTTTGTGTTTTGGGCAGTTCTGTGAGAGAGTTGTCTGTCTGTTTTTTATTTTTTAATTGAAATGTTTTGATTTTTTTTTCCTGAGTATATGTGTGTGTTTTATTTTGCTTAATTTAAATGAAGTCTTGTGGTTTTTAATTTTATTTGTTTTACTTTTTGGGCAAAGGGCATCTCGTGAACTGGGTGACATTTTCTGAAGGTTAAACAGATTTCCCCACAGTGTGTCTTTTTTAACAAAAGCTTAAATCTGTATATTAATTGACTTAGGAATTAATTTAGACATATAGGCTGCCATTTGACAGCAGTATATTCTGAAATGTCTCATAGATATCTATTTTTGAATAAAGAGGGTGTCATTGAACAGTAGTGTCTTTACTTTTTTCCTCAATGCTCCAGCACCCTGTGGGTTTTGTTTGGGTTTTTCACCCCTCTAAAGCCCAGGGAGGGACTTTGGGAGATCCTTATGTCAGTTTTCCATGCAGAGTGGAAATGTGGCATTTTTGGAGGAGATGTCAGTTGTTACTCTGGGAAAAAATACAAATAAAAGCAAAACCTGGAATGGGAGTATAGTGCCTCCCTGCATGAGCACCGGGAGCTGCTGTTCCAGCAGGGTCAGTGTGATTGAAGCCTCTCAGCTTTGGGGGTCTTCACATCTCCCTGGGAGTTAATTCTGGAGGTTTTGGCTGGGGCTTAGGGGTTCTTCAATTAACCAGTCTGCAACAGCCTCTGTGGGCAAACAGCGATTGTTTCATATGCCTTGGAGAGTATCTGCAAAGCGGATTATGTTTTATACTGATTTACAAATCTTCCCTTAAAGGGACTATATTTAGCACTGCTTTCACAAAGCCTTGCAGAGGTTGGGCAGTGTTGTGGGAGCAGGAGGGAGCTGGTGTGGTACCTCCCAGTGAAAACCATCTTTGTGTGGTGTTGCAGGAACTAAGGTGGAGTTTTCAAAGACATAAATGTGACAAGGTACTGGCTGTCCTTCCTTGACTTTGCAAATCGGGTTTTTGTTGTTTTTTTTAAGGGCTGGAACAAACGCCTCCAAAAACACTTAACTGTTAGGCAGCTGTCTTTGCAGTTCAGTACCTCAGTGCCCTGGTGTGCATTCCCTACTCTCTGTAACCAAGGAATGGTGGCTTATGCACCTGTACAAGGTGAGGAACTCACTCCTGACTAACTGACAGGTCAGTCTGTGAGATCCCAGGTTGTGATGGTGATGAGGAAGGGCTGGCAGAGCCTTGGAGTGGTGGAGGCTTCCTGCAGGGGGAGGGTGGGCAGTTGCGCTGCCAATGTTTTGACCCAGGGCGGGATGCTGTGGGCTTTGCCTAGTTACTTGGGCCAAGTTTTGATATGTTCCCTGGTTGTTCCAAACTTTCTGTATATTTATCTCTAGGATTAGATGGAAGTATAAGCTGTCCCTAATGCTCTGAAAAAAAATGACCTCGTAAAACACTTGGATGAAATGTCACAGCAGAGACGGCACCAGGCTCTTGGACTGAGGCTGGGACCCATATTTGCCAGTGATTTCACTGGCTTTAGGGACGTGCCACAGGCATCCTTTGCCTCTGTCCCACCTGCTGCAAGGCAACAGTAGGTGGGAAACAGGTTATTTTCAGTTAACCCTTCATGTAATGACATATAGGAAGAAGTTAAATAAAGGCCCAGGGCCTCACAAGCCTCCATGTGTGCTGGAGCAGATGGAATTGTGGTTGTGCTGGTCATGTACAGGCTTTGAGGCAAACCCAGGAAACGCCAGGACTAGCCATCATAGGAGGGGGATGTTTAAGGAAAATGAGCACTTTGGATACAGAAATGTCCCCCAAATGCAGAGCAGCCATTGCGACTGGGTTCTGGACGGGTTGCAAATCCATGTCCCAGTGTTTTTTCCCTTGGCACAAGGATCGGATGGGTTGCAGCCTGGCCGGCGCATGGTGCATTGCACTGCTGCTGATAAAGCAAATCTGTGTGACAACTAATAGTAAATCATAAGCAGATTTAGGGTCTTGTCACTTCTTTCTGGGAAGAGGCAAATTTTTGTCTTTTTCTGGGAAGAGACAAGTCTTGTTTCGTCTTTCTGGGAAAATCACAAGGCTTGTGTTCTGGGAAGGGGCAAGTGGCTGACGGTCAGCACATCCCTCTACTGCCAGTGACCAGTCCTTAATGGTTGTGTGTGCAGCCCAGCCTGCTGGGAGGGGCAGGACAGGGACCCCACAGGGGATGGACAGGGGTGCTCCCCTGGGAAGCCACATCAGGGATCAGGCAAGCAGAGAGGCTTTTATCCACATTGTTTATCCGCAAGATGCCTGGAAACATGCATGCGTGAACAAAATCATCGTTTATCTATCCATGGGATGGCCATGTTGGAAGAGGCATCTCTCCATAGTGTCTCCTGCAATTCCCATGGCTGTGGAAGAGGGGATGGCTTCCCATGAGGGTGCAGCAGGACCTCCTGCTAGCTGGGGTTTATTTTCTTTTTTGCTGTTTGGTGGTGCCTCAGTTGTCTCATTGGACCAAGGAGAGTAAAAATGTGTCCCATGTTTGTGGAGGAGGAGGGAGCCCTTTGGAGAGGCAGTAGCATTTGGAAATCCCACAGATTTGTTCTTGTGAAAGCTCTGATTTATGGGAGTTTGTTCTAGTTTCGATCCATCAATGAAGGTAAGTTAAAGGTCATCAAGTCTAAAATGAGTTTACAATCGGTTCTTGGCAACTCAGCATCTCCAGTGAGCCGAGGGATATCCATAACCTCCCCTCCACGAGAATGCTCCCGCCTGTCTTTGGCACTTGGACTAGCACTGAATTACAAACCCTCCCACACAATGGATGCTGGAAATATTTAATTTATAATTTATTGCACGGCAAGAGTGCCAAAGGATCTGATGGATGCAGCATGGGACTGCGCCAGTGATCCAGGATGGGCACTGGGAGATGGATGCAGTGTGGAACCACATCAGTGACCCAGGATGGGCATTGGGAGATGGATGCAGTGTGGTACCACATCGGTGATCTGGGATGGGCACTGGGAGATGGATGCAGTGTGGTACCACATCGGTGATCTGGGATGGGCACTGGGAGATGGATGCAGTGTGGAACCACATCGGTGACCCAGGATGGGCATTGGGAGATGGATGCAGTGTGGTACCACATCGGTGATCTGGGATGGGCACTGGGAGATGGATGCAGTGTGGTACCACATCNAATCGGTTCTTGGCAACTCAGCATCTCCAGTGAGCCGAGGGATATCCATAACCTCCCCTCCACGAGAATGCTCCCGCCTGTCTTTGGCACTTGGACTAGCACTGAATTACAAACCCTCCCACACAATGGATGCTGGAAATATTTAATTTATAATTTATTGCTTGCACGGCAAGAGTGCCAAAGGATCTGATGGATGCAGCATGGGACTGCGCCAGTGATCCAGGATGGGCACTGGGAGATGGATGCAGTGTGGAACCACATCAGTGACCCAGGATGGGCATTGGGAGATGGATGCAGTGTGGTACCACATCGGTGATCTGGGATGGGCACTGGGAGATGGATGCAGTGTGGTACCGTGTTGGTGATCCGGGATGGGCACAGAGAAGCTGACCCCAGCTCTGTGGATAATGGAGGACAAACCAGCCCTGAGAGCCAACCCCTGCTGCCAAACCATAACTGCAGCATTTGGAGTCTGTTCCCTCCTTGTCGGAGCAGCCTTGCTCTGCCGAGGCTCAGATGGATGGGAGTGACCTTCAGGAATAGCTGTGCTAATGTTTATTTTATCAGGCCCCAGCTCCGAAGCAGCAGAGCTGCTGGTTATTTTTAACCCAGGCGCTGAGCAGCTGGAGGCCTGGCTCAGCAGAGCCCAGTAACAAACGCTCTAAAGCGGGGCCGTGCATCATTGCTGGGCTGAGGAATGTTCCTGACAGGGAAGGCATCACTGGTTCGTGCCGTTAACTCCTTCAGGCTTCTTTGGGGCTCCCTGTGCTCTTGGCACTGATGTCTGGGGGTTGGTGCTGCCAGAGTTGGGGGCTGGCATGGCCCCCACCCCTTGCCCTGGGTGCGGGAGGAGAGAACCCCTATCCCTGTCCCTCCTGGAGCGTTTGCCCTGTTCCCATGCCACAGGGTGGCACTCTCTGTCCCTTGGGCGAGCTGCTTGTGCAACTCCTCGTCCCTCACTGTGCCAGGCCGTACATCCCCACTTCTGTCGCCACTCTACCCCACAGCTTTCCAAGCCCCCAGCTGCCTTTTTGGGATGTGTTTGAGAAAAGCAGGAGAGGGAGATGTGGTATTAAAGCTCCAGAAAGTAAGGGAGATGTGTAACATAGTTCTCCTGGAGGGTTGTCTTGGAAGGTTTTGTTGGCGAAACAATGTTCTGCTGCACACGCGGCCTGGGCTCCGCTGTGCCCACTCCAGTTCCACGCTGGGAGCAGGAGCCAGGGCTGGAGCTGAGCTGGGTCCTTGGCCTCCCATGGGGGAAGCAGAGCCAAGGGTTTGGGGAGCTCTGGTCATGAACCCCAACCTGGCTTGGGAAAGCAGCAGCTGTGTCTTGGAGCACTGCACAGGGAGATTTTATCTCATCCTAAAGATAAACAGAAAGGGAAGCTGGAGAGCGGGCTCTCCTTGGTGGGAAACGCTCCCAGCTGCCCATCCAGCCTGACTCATGGCTGGGATGGGAGACACCACGATGTCAGGGTGACTGGGACCAGCTAGTGTGAGCAGGGTCCCCCTGTCCCACAGAATGTCCCCCTGGGCTGGTGCGTCCCCTCTGCAGGGGCTGCGGCAACTGTGGGACCCTCAGTGAGACACCACCAGCTCTGTAATGGTTTTTGTGGCTGTTTATAGGAGCAGGGAGGTTCCCACCCTGTTTTGGGGGAGCATGTGGGAAGGCCATTCTGGCATGGGAAGTGTTTATCTTCAGCAGAGCCTTGACCCTGGTTCCAGGTGTGAGACAAAACCCCACTCTCCTCCTGCATCCCTGTGCGGGACCCAGTCACTCCTTCACCTGTCCCAGGCTGGGTGGACAGCCCTGCCCAGAACCTGGGTGTGCAAAACCTGTTGGTTTTATATCCTGTATGTGTTCTCTCTCCAGTTCTCTGAGCACAATCACAGTATGGAGATATTCCTGATAGGGTAGAAATTCCTGGGGGAAGGTGTGGTGTGTCTGCCTTGGGGACTGAGTGCAGCTTTACCCCATGCCATGGGTGCTGCCACGGGAGTGGGAGAGCCATGGGGTCACCCCTCTTCCTGGGTACAACCCCTGAGCTGCAGAGCACCCCGAGAACAGGAGGACAGGCTGATTTGGGGCAGAGGGGGTGGCCAACAAGAGGCCAGTGGGGCTGCAGTGCCATCCATGGCAATGACACCCCTACCTGAGTGATGGGCTGGGGGAACTCACCCCACACCCACCTGGATGCTGGGCAAGGAGCTGCTGAGTCCTGCTGTGGGGAGAGGAAGTGCAAGAAGAGCCAGGTCTGATTTTAAGTGAAAAATAGAGTTTTTATTCAGTGCTTGCATAGTTGATTCATGTCAAGGTAACATTCCATCCCTCCCTGCAGTGTCTGCAGTGCCAGGATGGTTGTCTAAGCCAATGCCCGGCTGTACCCAAGCAGTAGGTTATTTGCAGCATGTATTCATAGATCCATTCTATAGGGATATGGCACACGGACAGCTTTCTGCTCACAGTATACAATCTCTCTCTATGGAGCTGCAGTCAGAGGATGCCGACAGCGAATGCAGTCAGGGCTGAAGGGGCCGTTCTGCTGCTGCCTCTATGGAAATGGCTCTGCGGGCCGGGGCTGCCAGCACGGCACAGAGGAGGGAGCTGGCACAGGGGTCCCAGTGCAGCTGGTGCTGGGGGACAGGCAGGACAGGGATGTTTGCACCCCACAGGGTGAGGGACCAGGGGTGAAGTGAGCAACTGCTACAGCAGCCCCCAGACCCCACCAGCCCCGTTGTCCTGTCCACGCTCCCAGGGAGGAGCGTGGGTGTGGGTCAGGCTCGGCTCTGACAGTCGTCCTTCAAGCACCACTGGGACCATCTTGGGCTGAAGCAGGTGGGGAGCCAGCGAGGGAGGGTTCCTGCAGATGGAGGGCCACGATAGCTGCTCACATGGGCTGGGGTGCGATGATGACATTGCGGTAGCCCTTCACCCCCGTCAGCTGGTCACTCTCGAAGTCCACCATCAGCTTCTGCAGCCCCGACAGCCGTGGCATCAGATCCATCCGGAATTTGGCCTCTGCCTGCGGCTCCATCGGCTCCTCACTGCGGGAGGGCAAGGACACATTGTGACCTGTCACCCTCACAGCCCCTTGTCACCCTTCCAGAGCCCACGGTGCCACAGGACAATGCTGGGACCTTGGAAGTAAGGACCTCTGTAGGGTGGCCGAGCCCTTCCCCAGTGAGGTGTGGGGTAGGGATGCTCCAAATCTACAGCACCAGCATAGTCCTGGCTCCTGCTGTGGCCCAGGACTGCCCTCCCTGGGGGCTCCAGACCCAGAAATCCAGCCCCACCCCCTTCCCTACATCCCAGCCAGGTGAAGGGGAAAAGCTCTTACAGCTCCTTGACCAACTGCCCATCGGTGAGGCCGGTGCCCTCCACCATGAACACGCAGCCGTTCAGGGGCACTGCAAGGGGGTTCACCAGGCTGATCTCTGCCACCAGCTTCCGATTCTGCATTGGCTCTCCCAAAATCTGCAAGTAGGAGAGGTTGGACTCCAAGCACCACTGATCCTGGGGGCCATGGTGCTTCCCCTGCCCTGGGGCTGAGGCAGGACCTTAGGGATGCAGGACCAGGAGATGCAGCCCTGCTCAGTGAAGCAGGACCTGCTGCCCAAGCCCCAGGGGTAACCCCCAGATGATCAAAGCAGCTCTTTCTCCCCAACCCGGCCTGGGATTGGACACTGGACCCTTACCCTGATCTTGATCTTTGGATTCTCAACATAAATATCCCTGACAGCCACGAGGACGTCACCGGTCTGGTGATCACTGAGGAGAGCCACCACCTTGATGAGGTTGTCCTGGGTCAGTTTGTCCCTGTACTCTTCGTACAGGATGCGCAGGGGCACCCTCTTCTCTGGAAGGGGAAGCAGAGAGGGGTCAGCACCCATGGCATCTCCAGCCCAGAACCCACAGCCCTGTGCTGGCACCCAGCTGCTGCTGGGATGGTTTGGGCTCCCAGGAGCTTCTCCAGGTGCCTTGCAAGGATGGGGGAGCTGGGGTTCCTGCAAGGCTGGGGCTCCAATACTGAGTGCTGGAATGGACGTTCAGGGTGTGGGGATGGGATGGAGCCATGTGCTAGGGCACGACTCCAGGGTCACGCCTGCACCAGGGCTCCGGAGTGCCAGCCCTTGGCAGCCAATGCGGGCACTGGAAGGCAGCCTGGTCACTGGCAGCTGCCCTCTCTCAGCCTTCAGCGTTGTTTATCCCAAAGTCTTTCAGCGATGGGGCTATCCAGGGGGAAGGAGAGGGAAGGAGGCAGAAGGCAACCAGCTGCAGAGCTGCTGCAACAAGGAGCCCAGAGTGGCACTGACCATGGGAAATGGAGCCTGGCACTCCCAGGGCAGGATTTTAGTGCTGTAGCATCAGCTGAGGCTGTGGGGAGAAGAGCAAGCCTGGCTTTCTGCACTGGCACACAGTGCTGGGGTGCCCTAAAGGATGCAGTCTGGGAAGTCCTGGGGTCTATATTCTGAGGCAGGAACTGAGGGTAGAAGTTTCAGGAGCTCATAATTAACGTTTCAGAGAAAATGTTGTTGGATTAACTTTTGGACAGGAATGTTAAGTGCCCCAAAGGAAACAGGGCTCCTCTAGCAGGGTGAGCACATGCCCTCACTATCCCCATCCAGTTCTGCAAAAGGCTTTAAGAACCTGCTGGTGCTTCTGCCAGCATGAGCAGAGGCACATCCCTCTCCCCTACGTGGTGGCAAGAGCCAGCACATTCCTCATTCCTGTAAAGCAGCTCAACAGCTGGCAGAGAGCCGAGCGCTGCGTTTGCGAGAGGGCCGGTGAGGAGCAGGGCTCAGCTTAGGGTAAACATTTGGCCGTTCCAGGACAGCAGATGTGTGGCCTTTCCAAGCCCTGAAGGGTCTCTGGCAAACTCATGTAAACTCAAACTCGTGTTTAATGACCAGATGGTGATGTTCACGTGTGACAAGGGCAGGGGAGGCTCTGGGGCCGTGCCAGGACAGCTCGGCAGCTGAACGCCCACCCAGGGAGACACCGAGAGCTGCAGCGCTGCTGGACAGTAAACCCAGTGCCGTGCACTTCCTCCAGCCTGGGACCACGCACTCAGGGCTGAGCCGGGCCAGTCCTGCTCTCCTTGCTGCGGGAAGATCCCACTGGATAGCCCTGCCTAGCTCAGAGGCTGTGGGAAAGCAGGAGGGATGCAGACGAGTGCCGCGGAGCACCCGGTTATGGCAGCCTGGGTGTGCCCAGCTCGCCTCCTTTGGCATAACAGCTGCAGCAGCCCTGACTTGTCCAGCTCCAAATGCATTTCCAGCCTTTGCCTGAGCCATTTCCTCATCCTCTCATAAAGATTGAAAATCCACAGTGGATGTTAACTAAGCAGGATGTCCCCGAAGGAGCATCGCCTCCTGAGCAGCTGAACACGGGATGCTGCTGACCTGACCTCAGTCCTGGTGAAGAAACTCCTTCACCATCAGTGGGTCTCTTACCTGCCCTGGGCTCAATGTCGATGTCGACTGGGTCTGTGAGGCCGCACTGGGGCCCGAGGGTGCCGTTGTGGCTGGTGGCACGGGCACACAGCGTCACCCTGCAGACGCGCTCCTCGTCCGTGTTGTTGTTGACGACAGCAAAGACATCGAAGTCAGAGCCCTTGTTTGCACCCTCGGACACCTTGATCCTGAGGTGCAGCCCCTCCTCCTCCTCCCCGATGGACTTCTTCTGATGCTCTGCCTTCTCAAACACTGCCCGCTCCTCCTCAGACCCTGCGGTGCACAAAATTCCTGTGACTCCCTGGGGTACGGGGAGGGCCTGCTCTGGGCTGTTGTGCCCTGAGCCCTGGAGCCCTCCTGCTGCAGTCGTTTCCCAGCAGTGACATCTCTCCCTGCATGTCTCTGCCCCTGAGGCCCTGCGTACCCTCCGGATATTTGTAGTTGTGGGTGATGTCCTCCCGGCTGTCCCTGCCTACGCTCTTGGTGCTGATGTACTTCCCCACATCGGAGGACCGGATGCTCTGCTTCTGCATCCCATCGCCCTGCACCACCCAATACACCACGTCGGCGTTCACCTCCGCGAAGATGAAGGGGATGTCATACTTGAGCTGCATGTCACCCTCTTTGATGGCTTTGACGGGGGCCGGCCCGCAGCAGAAAACTCCTGCATGGAGCAGAGCCGCTGTCACCACCCCAGGGCTCAGCCACAAGGGGTGGGGCGGCCCAGCCGTGCCAGGGTGTGAGGTGGATGGAGCATCCGTGTGGTGCACGTTGTACCTTCACTCTTCTCCTGGGGCGTTGGGTCCAGCACCTGCCACCCATCGTAGCCAGCTGCCAGGTCTGGACGGGCCATCCAGGACTCCACCCAGCAGTGGAAGTTCCTGCAAGGGAAAGCAGCATGTAGAAATCTCAGGCTCCCCCAGCACCTGCCAGGCTCTGGGGAAGGGGCAGGGGTCACCCCCAGTGGTGGCAGACTGGGGCCCCATCGTGTCACTCACCAGATCTTGTCCCAGGACTGCCGCGCCTGCTCCCCCTTCTCGTTGACGTAGCGGTCGATGGTCAGGTTGGCGTTGGTGTCGTGGGCTGAGTTGTAGTTGGTCACCACACGGGTGGGGATTCCCAGGCACCGCATCACTGTGGGGAGCAGGGCAGGGTGAGATGGGGGCCCAGGTTTGCACCGCTCCCATCCCACGGAGCCCCACGTTTGCACAGCCCCTGCCCCGTGGAGCTCCACGACTCCTGCCCTTCCCTTTGCCTTCCAAAGGGGCTCCTGGGACTGATCCCCGGGAGGAGCTGGTCCCGCAGCCGCTGTGCACAGGCGAGTTGGGTGGCACCTGGCTCTGACAGCCTGATGGGTTTGATATTGCAGCAGAAAAAAGGCACAAAAAGCATCTGCGAGAGCTTTGGAAGTAGAGTGTGGGCAGCCGTGCTGAACCCCGGATTTCATCTCCCAGCTGTCTTTCACTGTGCAGGGAGCTCCCCGGGGAGCAGGGAGGCAGTTACAGCGCTTCAAAGGAAGGCTATAAACCTCTGTGAGTCACTGAAAATCCACTTTAGTTTTCTGCTATTTCTCTCCTCTAAAAAGGGTCTCGTCTGTGTGTGACACATCAATGCACTCACAGGCAGCGTTTTTCTTGGGGCGAAGCTGCACGAGCATATGTGAGTGTTTCCCAGCAGCAGCCAGTCTGGAATTATTCTCCTTTTTCCCCAGCCTGACTGCCCTGGTGGCCATGACATTATTTTGATCTTAGTGCATTCGTGACTTTATTGCAAACTTGGCCTTAAAGCCACTTCCCTCACCTCATCCCGCCCCAGTCCCTCCCTTGCTGCCTGGCTTGGGAGGCAGTGCTGACTGAAAAAACAGAGTCTTTTTCTATAATTTTTCCCCTCTATTTCCTGGAAAATTAGAGTAACAGAGAGCTAATTGCAAAGGAATCATTGCAGGCTGTTTGCAGCCAGTCCCAGCTCTTCCCTCTGGACACAGCATCAGGAATGGACAGAGGGCAGGGGCTGGAGTGGGAGATGGGAGATGGATGACCCTATCCTGTGGGAAAGGGGAGACCAGAGATGTCTGCTCTCACCAGTGCACGCCACAGCAGCAAAGACCCAGCACTGGCCGTACTTGACTGGCTGGCACCCAAACTTCTTCCACCTCTTGAGAATATCCACGCTCCCAATCCAGGCCATGGGGCTCATCCCGTCCTCGTAGCGGTTGTCCCACCGCCCAAACAGCACCCCCTGGTCCTCGTCGTTACAGTTTACCTGTGGCAGGAGAAAAGGGGTTGGATGGAGGGATGGAAGGGCAGGAGCAGGCTGGGAAGGGAGGGAAAGAGCCTTTGCCCCAGTCACATGCGCTGTCAGCCACATTAGCATCCTATATCCATGCAAGAGCTCTCTGGGATGTGGGTGGACATGGTGCTAATTAGGGATGAATTTTAGAAACACATCCTCCTGGGAATTTGAGAGTGATTATCCCAAAGCTGTTCCTGGGATGGTCTGTGCCCACCCCTGCTATTTGTTTCCTCTAAAAAGGCTCTTACACATATGGGAGCAGTAACAGGGAAAGGATGTAAAGGGGAGAGGAGACACCCCAGAGAAGGAAAATGGTGTAACTGGGGGGGATGGCACATGCTACCTGTCTGTCACAGCTGTAGCTGGGGGGTGTTTGCACCCCAGGGAATGTGGGGTGCTGGGGACACCCTGCCAGGTGCACCCCGGACTCACCATGGCGCTCACCACCCTGCCAATGTACACGGGGTCATTGCGGCGGGAGCAATCCCGGTTCTGATCCCTCAGGTGTTTGGGGTTTATGTCCAGCATGTTGAGGCAGATGGCCAAGATGTCATCCTCAAACTGGAGGAGAGCAGGGAGAAAAGGTTGTGTGAGGTCCCCACAGGGGCTCTGCCATCTCTGTCCTCCCTCTCTGGCTCATTGTGATGCCCCTGCGAGCAGAACTGCTGCAGACAGGGGTCACACATCCTCAGGGTCCCCTCCCTGGCCAGCATCCGCTGAGTGACGTCCCCACTACCCCCACTCAGCCTGTGAAGCCCGCGGGTGACCTCCTGCCTACGCACTGGTGCTGGATCCGGCTTCCTTCAACCGCACAGGGGTCAGGGCACGGACCTGGCCTCTGGGAAAACCCATTTCCCATCATGGCTGAGTCACAGCCCTTCCTTGAATTGAGACACAGATCCTGTGGAGGCCATGGGCACCCCCACTCCTGCAGGACCCCAGCCCTCTGCTCAGGGAAGGAGGCTGAGCAGCCCCTGTACCCCAGGGGCTGCAGCTCGGGGTGTGGGCACTGCCTTATCGGCACCCCTGGCACGGTGCCCGGGAATGTGTTATCAGGCAGCAGCTCCTGGAACAGCAGGGCCACTCCGATTAGGGACACGTGGCCATGGGGCCCCCAGGAGCTATGTGCAAACACTGCCCTTGCCTTGCCATGCTTTGAAGTCAGGGCATTCCCTCTTGTATGTGAGATTCCTGTTTCTTTGACCCATGGCTGCCCTCCAAGGTGCTTTGGGGTGCATGTTCGGCAGGGCCACACACATGGCACCAGTCCCTGTGTCCTGCAGCACCAGAGCTGCAGGGCCTGGGTCAGCCAGGGGTCCCAAGGGTCCCGGGGGGCACTGCCCACTCACCTGGCCGAAGTTCCACGGGATGGAGAAGATGTAGTCACAGGTGCCCTGGTAGATAAGCCCATGCTGGGACAGGACGTACTCGCGTCGCTCATTCTCGTCACGCATGAAAACCGTGTCCTCTGTGGGGACAGCAAGTGATGGGGACAGGGCTCTGCCCTGCACAACCAGCTCCCTGACCCCCTCCCCGTGGATGGATCGGGTGGGAAATGAGGCACCTGGGGCTGGAACTGCTTGTGCCTTAAACAGCTGCTGAGGAACTTCAGCCCAGGTTGATCTGAGCTGATGGGAAAATTTCAGCGGGTTTGTGGTTCGCTTTTCATTCTTTCTCATGTCTCTGTCTTTCCTCCCTTTTATTTAATGGAGACGGGTCTTTTCCCAGGAGGGGACACCTCCCTGGGGGTGCAGGGAGCAGTGGGAGTGGGTGTGCTGGCTCAGCACAGCCAAAGCCCTTTCACTCACAGCAGCTACTGCTGTGAAAATCAATATTTACTGGAAATGTTTGCAGAAGGAAACCCCACACGTCCATCCCCAGCGCTCAGCACAGCCCTGGTTGATCAGAGCTTCCTACAGCCCCTTATCTCTGCAGAGCCAGCACGGAGCATTTGAGCTCCAGGAAACCAGCTAGTCCAGGGGCAGGGGAAGGACATGGAGAGAGGAAAATCCCAGGGCTGTTAAACCTCGAAGGACTGAGCCAAACCTGCCCTCTGAGTCTGGCTGTCCAAATTTCACCAGGACAGTGATATCCCTGTCACTGAGTCCACAGCTGGGTGCCTGGGTGAGGATGGGTGGGAAGGGGCTAGGTGGGGGCAATTAGGGACAACTGGGGGCAATTGGGGCATTTAGAGGCTTTTCCCCTGCCCCCTGCCTGGCCAGGAGCCGGTGCCAGGGACTGCCCAGGGCTTCACACCAGCACCGCAGTGGTGAGCTCCCAAGGGCACGGTGTGGTGGGGGCAGCCTGGACGGGGCATGGGGTGTTTGGGGTGCTGGCAAAGGGGCTGTGTGTGTTGTAGGGTGGGGATGGTGCTCTTGGCTCTAACCTACTGCAGGGATTGCGTGGAGATGGAAGCAAAGTGAGGATTTCTGCTTAGACCTGAGCTCGGACCAGGGCCTGGGACACCTGGGATCTGCAGTGGATTGAGAGCTGCAGGGGGAGGTGCTGGGGGGGGGAATCTTGTGTCTGCCTGAACCTTGGAATCTGTGGACTCAGAGTAGTAAAAGCCTCACCTGGGTGCCAGGGGTTGAAGAGCAGGATGAAGTCCCCGATTTGGTAGCTGGAGCCCTGGTAGTCGGTGCAGGTCTCCAGGGTCATGCTGTAGCGGCCGATGCGGGCGTCGGGTGGGGAGCAGAGCGAGACAGAAAGGGACTCCCCGTCCTGCTGCTGCACCACGGCACTCCAGCACGATTCCTCGGGGCAGTCAGTCATAACAAAGTGGGAGCTGGTTCCTGATGTCTCACTGGGGCAGGGCCCTGTCACAAAGGAGCAGGTCAGTTCTCCCAGCCCTCCACAGCCCCTGGAGAGGCTGCCTCCCTGCCATGGAGTCTGCACCAAGGGGAACTTCTCCAAGCCCCTTGCCTGGACCTTGGCTGTCCCAGTCTGTGAATATTCACCATGTGGTTTGTCAGATACTGAGGACACAGGGTAGCCCAGCTGTGCGGAGCTCAGGCTTGTCTCTCGCTGCTTGGGAAGGGACAGCCTCGCCCTGTGGGTGTCCCTGAGCTAGCAGAGTACAGGGGGTGCTTGCCCTGGTGCTCACCCCAGGGCCAGGTCTCTGCTCTCAGCTGCACCTGCTCCTGCCCCTGCTCCGGGCAGAGCTGCAGAGTTCCTGTGCCCACGAAGCCCCGTCCTGCCCCAGAGCGCTGTCACCGGGTGCCCCACTATGCGTGCAGCCTCAGGCGTTGCTGCAAACACCGCAGCATTAGGATGACCTCAGTGGCCGAAGCGCCGAGCCCGGGACAGTGTGATCCCTGCTGGCCCCACCAAGCCGCAGCCATGGCCAAGCCACCTGCACCGAGCCAGCTCCAGAGCCGTTCCCCGGAGCGGTGACGCCCAGCCCGGCCCGGCAGCTCTCCGGGATGCAGTGGCTGGCCGGCAGCCGAGGCAGTGGTGCCACTGCTGTCCCCTGTCCCCTGCCGGAGCGCAGCCCCTGCCGGTCCCCCGACAGCCCTTGCCCAGAGCGTGGGCGGGGCGCCAGCGCAGTCACCAAAAATACTCGTGAACTCATCAGAGTGACACAGTTTCTCCTCCCGGGGAGGCTGGGCTGAGCTCACGGTGTGCTTTTGGCAAGAGCCAGCCCGGCGCTGCCGTGGGCAGGGCAGACACAGGAGCCTGCCCCCTCCTCCTCTTCCTCCTCCTGCCTCCTCAGCCCACAACAACCCCATGGACTCGGGCACCTGAGCGGGGCTCTGCCAGCCCGGCTACTGCAAAAATACAGTTCTATTTTCACTCTATTATTCCTCCTCTCTTTCTCGTGGGAGGTGGCACATGACGGCGGTGGCTTTGGTGTCCCAGGATGGGGGGACAGTCCTTGCCTTGACAGGGCTGCGGGTCCGGCCCCACCGAGCAATGTGCTGGGGCCGCTGCCGGTGGGGTGGCACTGCCACGTGTCTCTGCGAGCACCAAAGCACCTTTGCCCTCCTTCTGCAAGCGCTGGGGCTGGGCTGCAGCCCAGCGGAGCCTCTGCCAGCCTGGTCCTTGGCCTGGGAGGCTGTGCCTGTGGCTACTCCCCCTGCAAAACCACCCTGGGACTGAGTGGCTGAAGCATGGCTTGGAGAAACATGGGAGTGGGTGGGCAGCTGCTGGTTTAGGGTGAAGTTGGGAGGTGCTGAGTTTGGTTTTGTCACCAGAGCTTTTGGGGGTGGAAAAAGGAGAATCTTACTCTGCGAGGAAACTTGGGTGCAGTTTTACTTTGAATTCTGGCCGGGTTGACTCAGCATGGTTCTTCAGCCCCAAAATAGCTCTTGCCTGAGAAATAATTTCCTCTCCCTTTGCTCTGAGCTGGCAGGGCTGAGCCTGCACCCAGCCCTGGCTGTGAGAGCAATAGCCCAGCCCTGGCCTGGCTCAGGGGGCTGCACTGGGGGGGGCTCCATGGGAACATTTCCTTTCTCCAGTGTTTGTGTTTCCTGAGCAAACTCTGCTCCAGGGGATGTCTGAGAGGCAGCAGGGCTGGGTGTAAAGCCCATCAGCAGAATTGCTGTGATACCCCTGGCTGAAAAGATGCACTTTGCTGATGTTTCACAGAGGGGCAAGAGGGTTGGGCAAGGTCCTGGCTGCAGCCAAGGTACTTCCTGGTGAGCTGGCATGCCTTAAGTCTGGCTCGGGCATGGGAGGAGGATGGGGAGGAGATGACGATGCTGGTGGCTTTTTGTTTTATTTCTTTATCACTTCTCTACCACTCTCATTAAGGAGATGAGTTTCTACCTTTTTTTTTCTTGTTGTGATGTAAAAGCTGTGCACACCTTTGCCAGGTGGGGAACAGGGACAGTGTGACACGTGCCGGGGCACTGCCCCCGTGAGAGCGCAGGTGAGCCCTGGGGCAGGGCAGAGGGTGGTGACACCCACGCAGCCCTCCCTCGCGACACAAACGCGGCAGCACTCACCCGTTTCCACGTTGAAGGCAAGTTTATCCACTCCCTCCTCGTAGCCACGGCCCGAGAAGCGCAGGGTGATGGTGAAGGGCTGCCCCCGCCGCACCACCAGCTGCTTGCAGCCCATGTCCGCCGTCCGGTGCTCCTGCCCGTTGCGGTCGCAGTGCAGGTCCCACGTCTCCAGCAGCAGATCTGCAAAGGCAGTGCCATGTACAGCTCTGACGCCGGGACCATGTCATGCAGTCGCGATGTTTGGGAAGGAGGGCTGGCTGTAGCCCATCCTGACCCTGGGCTGGGACCTTGGTGAGGGGTCTGAGCCTCCCCCATGCCCTGTGCTCCCAGATGTGCCCAGCAAAGCATCTCTCCAGGAGGGCACTGTGGCCATGCCAGACTCTGAGCATCCTTTCAGGAGCATTCTGGGGGCTGGGCTCCCATCGTGTGCTGTGAGAGAGGGGCACAGCTTTGGCAGCCGAGCTCACAGCAACTTTTTGCCCTCCTAACCCAGCTTTCTGCTGTGTTGTGCTGTGGAGCTGCTTCCATGGTATCACCCGTGCTGCCAGAGCTGTGCCAGGCCTGTGTTTCATGGCACCTAGCACTGGAGCAAAGCCCAGAGCTCCGCTCTGCTCTCAGGGGCCTTTCCCTGGGGCTGCAGTCTGTGTGCCCCCACCCCAAGCACATGCTGCTGAGTGAGCCCAGGAATGTCCGGGATGTTCCTGTGCTTCAGCCAGGCCTCCAGCAGATTTACTGTGCTGTGGCTGCTGACAAATTGGTGAGAGCAAGTGTAGGTTTGGTGACAGAGGGTGTGTGATGCCCCAGACACACGCAGGCAGCTCTGCTCTGCTCCCAGCCCAGGCAGGGCTGTGTGCCGGAGCACCAGCAGCCATGTCCCCGCTGCCCCGGGCGCTGCGCTGGAGCAATGAGATATCGTTCATCATCACTGGAGGCCACTGACCCCTGACTGCTCTGCAGTGACGCATTAATCACCAGAATAAGCAAAAGCATTCCATGCAGGAGAGCACATGGCGAGCTCAGCGCCAGCGAGGGACTGGGTAGATCAATGGGCAATACTCAGCTTGCTGCCCCATGCCACTGCTCTCCCTGGCCATGCCCTTCCTACTGCCAGCCCTGGTAGCCACCGAGCCCTCCTTGGACCAGTGTCAAATGGAAACAGCAGCCCATGAGCTCACCGTTCTCAGAGCTAAATGAAAACACCGCTCCTGGCTCTCTGGGCAAGGTGACTCTGCAGTATGGACCCAGTGGGAGCAGGGGGTTTGTCACTGTCCCCACCACTATGTGGGAGCTGTCCCTAACTGAGGGCAAGGTCCCTGCAGCCACTCCATGGGAACTGTGAAGTGAGGAAAAAGCACAAACAAGCCCTTTCCCGCACTGCCTCCGCCTGTGTGAGCAGCACAGCCCTGTGCTACGGAACACGGACTCTACAAGTGGAATCTCGTGGTTGACATGGAGCCAAACTCACTGACAGCAAGTGTGTTCAGAGAACAGGAGCAGGGCTCCTCCTTGTCCCAGTCGCTCTGGGGTTATCATCCTTAGCAGATTTAGCAAAAAGCAGATTTCTCAAAGCAGAGGTGCCTCTACCCAAAGCGATGGGTGCCAAGAGATGGGTGGGAAGGGGGCTGCGGTGCTGCAAGTGGCAGCAGGGTCCCAGGCAATCAGGAGCAGGGGCTGCCCAGTGTGTTCGGGACAAGAGGACACAGTCTTAAGCTGCGCCAGGGGAAGCTTAGGCTGGATGTTAGGAAAAAATTCTTCACAGAAAGAGTGATTGGGCATTGGAATGGGCTGCCCAGGGAGGTGGTGGAGCCACCGTCCCTGGACGTGTTTAAAAAAAGACTGGATGTGGCACTTAGTGCCAGAGTCTAGTTGATAAGGTGGTGTTAGCTCATAGGTTGGACTTGAAGCTCTCAAAGATCTTTTCCAACCTAGTTAATTCTGTGGTTCTGTAGTGGCTCAGCTTTGTGTCTGTGTTCGTGTCTGACCCGAGGGCCCAGCGTTGCTACAGCAGTGCTGGGAGCCAGGACAGCCTGCGGCACTGTGGCACCGCAGAGCAGAGTGATGCCGTCTCACCCAGAAGGCTGCGTGCCCGTGGGAATCCCACAGACCTGTTTCCTGGGACTTTGGGGCAGCTGTCTGGGAGCTGGAGGCTGTCTCTGCCCTGAAGAGCCAAGCGTGCAGGATTTCCGAAGGGCAGAAATTCCATTTCTGCCTGAGCCTCCTGAAATCCCCTCACCCTGTCAGGACGTGGGCACACGCTCCTGGCCCAGCTGTCCACCCTCCTCTACCGGGAAAGCTTTAAATAGCATCAAACTTCATTCTACGAGTACTGGCGACACCCGCGCCGGGGAGAGTCGGTAGGGAAGGGCACAGACCCGCGCGGACCCCGCACGGACCCCGCTGGGCTTGTTTAGGGCCGTCCCGCTTGAGTCTTTCCTGTTTCCCATCGCCCTTGGGTTCGGCTGAGCGTCGGGGACCGGCCGTAGCCCCAAGCGGCGAGCCCCGGCTGGGGCAGGGTGCGGCCGGTCGGAACTCCCCGCGGAGCAGAACCGAGCCTGGCACCTGCGGAGGGTTCGCCCCGCGGTCCTACCTTCGGCCATGGTGCCGGCTGGGCGCTGCGGGTGCTGCCGGTGCCGCCGCCGCTGACCGTCCCGGTACCTGTCCCAGTGCTGCTGGCGGTGCTGTCGGTGCCGATGCCGCTTCTCGTCGCAGTCCGGATGCCGGAGGAGCTGCCCCTCCCCCCCCGCCGTCCGGCCCCACTGCCCGTCCCATTTATCCCGCCCGCCCCCCGCGCCCCCCCCACCGCGGGCCGGCGGAGGGAAGAAAGGGAAAACAAAGTTTCCAGGAAACGCGGCGGTTTTAGGTCCCACCTNAGCCCCCCAGGCTGGGCCCCCCCGGAGTCTCCCGGGACCCCACAGCCCCGGGTAGGAGATGGCCCCCCTGCCGATCGAGAGGAGGGGAGAACGAGGGGGCGGAGAGGGGCCGCGAGGCTCCAGCGAGGTGCCAGGACTCGGGGCTGTTTTCTCCTTATAAAGTTCTCTCCTTCTTCTGGCCGCGTCCCCATCCTGGCCAGTCCTGGTGGGATGCACTTGTCAGGAATCGCATCCCCTTCCCGTAGCTACATCCCTGAGAGATGGAGTCTGGAGGGAAAATACGGTGAAAACTTTGCTGCTGGACAGCAGATGTGTTGGAAACAGCACTGGCTGCTCTGGGATGTGGAAGTGTGCACACAGCAGTGACCAGCACATTCCCTGGAAGTCTGTGCCCCATGCACTGGCTGCTCTGGGGCGTGGCGGTGTGGGATCCCTCACCTGGCGTGCTCAGTGTCACCCCACAGGGCCCCCATGGGGCTGTGCCCTCGTGAAGCCCCACTGTCCGAGTGTGCCCCGTTGCCCAAGTGTGTGGCACAGCTGGATCTGCTCTCCCCACACTGGGGTGGTCCTGGTGAGGGTCCCCAAAATGTGGGCAATTCTCTGCTCAGGCATGCCAGGGCACTGCACTGGGAGGGTCTGCAGCGAGACAGACACCCCGACTCTACAAAGGGATTTTTGGTACTGACAGAGTTAGTAAGGTCTGAGCAAGCCAAGGACAGAGATCAGGAGAAGCCCTGTGTGGGGGGGGCTCCCTGTGTGCCCTGCTTTGGGGGCACATGGTTCATTTTGTGGAAGCCCTGCCCTGCAATGCAGCCACGGCTGGGGGACCCCCCTCCTCCATCACCATCTTTAAGGGAGGTGGGGAGGGAGATTGGAGCAGGAGCAGCAAATCCTTGCTGAGAGAAAGCTCAGGACAGCTGGTTTTAATGGAAACAATTCATGTGCTGCTCTGCCATGTATGTGTGTGGGCTGGGGGTGTGCAGGGCCCTCCTCACCCCAGCAGTGCCACCTCACTGCAGACAGTTCCGCACAGGAACAGCCTGCCAGTGCTGCCCTGTCAGTGTGCTCCTGTCATGCCAGGGTCCTGCTCCCCTTGCTCAGACTTGAGGGGAGATGCTGAAAAAGACACCCTCTTCCTCTTCCCAGACCCCTTGGTCCTCATGGGCAGCACTGGGTCGAGTCATTCCCATGGATGCAGGGAGGGCTCAGTGGGGGTGAGCATCCCATGGGTTGCCCATCTCTCTGAGTGTCAGGGCCACAGGAACTGCTGTCCACTGCCAGGTCGCTGTGATGCCTGGGGAGAGCTGGTGGCCATGGGATCTCACAGCTGGTGTCACCTGCCCTGAGCTGGCCTTGAACCCAAGGCTGCTTCCTGGGCACGGGAACCTCTGCCACCGGTGTTGACAAGTGCTGCAGGGTGCGGGGTTCGGCTCTGCCTGCACAAGCCCTCTCTTCCTCCTGTATTCAGCGTGAACTCTGGATGCACTCCACAGCGGAGGTGCACGCTCGAGATGTATTGTTTGCCTGAGTTAATGTGTGACAGTCAAAATAGCACCGTTGGCTGTGGAGGAATTGGAGACGGCCATTTCTCACTCGGCTTGGAAGCACGAGCAGTTTGTTGCCGTGAGGGGTGTTGGGGTGTGTGGGATGTGTGGGACTGGGCAAGCTGGGGTGTGTGGTGCTGGGCAGGCTGTTGGAATTATCTTCTGTCTGGTTTACTGGCCAAGCACAGAGTGGGAACAACTCACAGTGCCTGTGCCTGCTCTGGCACCTTGGGCACGAGTGGCAAGTGCCAAGTGCCCGGCTGTCCCCTGGGGCTGTCTTCTACGGCTATCCTTCTGCCTCTGTCCACTCAGGGGCCATCCAGGGAGCCCTGGGCTTGGTCCCAGCACCTCACTGAGAGGAAACCTCCCTTGTTTCCGGCTTTAGTGCCCACTTCACTTACCGCCTTGTATCGCGGAGGTATCTGTCTGCCCAGGCACTGGAAAATGCCGCCCATGGTAGGCCAGCCACACTGCTGGTGTTATTTTTACTCTCCTTACTAAGACAAGGTTGCATTAAGAGGGTGTTTGCACTGCTGAAGCCCAGAATAACTTCTCATTTGCTCAAGGTGTTCAGTGCAGGACTGCGACTTTCCTCGCCCCCGCCCCGCTCCTGGAGCTGCTTCAAAGCGTGCCGGTCCCTGCAGTGCCGGTCCCTGCCGTGCCGGTCCCTCTGTCCCGCACAGACAGAGCCACTGTTTGCTCTGCTGGGTGTGTGCCGGGGCGGCTGCAGCCCCTCCAGAGCCCGCACATCCTGACTCAGTCCCTTGTGAAGGCAGATAAACAACCCGTGAAAAGGGGCAGTGTCTGCTCTGAGTCGCCCTGTTAAGTCGTCAACCGACTTCAGGAGCTCTGCCCATCTCCTGCGGTGCCTCCCACCCCGGGTGCTCCCCAAACTCAGCCCTCAGCTGAGCCACTGCTCCTGCAGCCCCCCGAAGCCGGGCACCTGTGTGCTCCTCGGTGGGGAGCACGGCTTGGGGGTCTGTAAGGGGCCCTGCAGCGATGTGACTTCAGGAGAAAGTGTTTTATCCCCATGCTGTTGGGGCCAGTGGGGAGCTTTGGGGGCTCTGCGTGGGCATCTTGGCATGCAAGATGCAGCAATTACCCCTCTCACACCTCTGATCTGCGAGCACGGAAAAGTACTTCCAAAGCTGGGAGGAAAGACCTGTAGCTGCTCCATATGTGGTCAGTGGGGCCAAGGGGCTCAGCTATGGCCACAGACGAGGGTCCATAAGGGCACACAGGCTGGGGCAAGGGAGAATGGGGCTGGTGACGGCAGCACAGGCACTTTGGGCCAGGTGAGCTGCTGGCTTGGTGACAGCACCACTCTTGGTTTGGGGCTGGATTGCCACAGGCAGCTCTGGCGCTGGGCCAGCGGCTGAGCAAGATGGGATCAGTGCGGCACTGGGCTCCCGGGCTGGTGGGGTTTGGAGCTGGCATAAAGGGGGGCTTGTTCCCAGCTGTGGGCAACCTGCCTGCCAGGCCAAGCAGTGCAGGGAATGGGCAGCCTTTCCTTTGGGAGGAGACGTGGCTTTTTAAGGAAAAGCAGGTTGTTTTTCCACCTGGTCCCCCAGGCAGGCCTGGTGTGCTCCGGTGCCACAGCAACAGGACAGACACAGCCCGTGGAGTTGAGGCATCCAGGCTCCCAGGCCAGGGGGAGGGATGTGCTGGTGGTGTAGGATGCAGTCCCAGGCTCTGGCTCCCAGCTCACGGCACTGGCTGAGCCAAAGGCTGTTCCCGAAAAATGTGGAGCCTGAACCAGCGTGGCCTGGAGGAACCGGCCAGCAGCTGATAACCAGCTTCTCTGGGGAGTCCTGGTGCAAGGCACCCCCTCCCACTTCTAGTGGGGGTTCAGGAGGAATTCATTATGTAACTGTCTTTGTTTTTAGGCAGAGTCTGATTTTTATTTAAAAGAAAAGAGAGAAAAAGCCCTCTCGAAAGTCTCTTGGTTTATTGGGTCTGCAAGTATGGTGGAGGCAGGAAGGCTGGGGCTTCCCTGGCAAGGCTCCGAAGCATGCCCCAGGGAGGGGTCCTGTGCTGGACAGCAGCAACGCATGCACGGGAGGTGGATTCTCCACCTGTCCCAAGCCTTTCCTTTCTGGTGGCCCCGGCACGGCCACAAGGCCAGTCCTGCTGTGGCAGGGTCCCACAGCACTCGAGAGTGAGGTGCAGTGCTGCAGGATGGGCTCGTGTGTGCCAGGACAGCCATGAGCCAAACGCGATGTTTTGCAAACTGCTCTGGCTGTACCTGGTGCGAGCTGAATTCCAACCTCTGGCTGTCATTTCCCAGCAGTTTGTTGGAACGCCCCCAGCCCTCCCTCCCTCCCCAGGGCGCCTGTTCCCCCGGGGCGCTCCCCGGTAATCCCTCACCACCTTCAGAGCTTGCAGGCTCCAATGAGTCTGCAGGAGGAACAGGAGGGTCTGTGCTCCCCCGTTGGTGCATAGCATATTTGTGCTCTTCTGTGAGTGCACGTCCAGATTTAATGCCTGAAGCTGGGTGATCCCCCAGGGCTAACACGTGAGCCGTGCGTCTCCCCCATGTAGGTCACCTGTGCCCGACTGTCCTGTCACCATCTTCCCGGAGTGGGTGTCTGCAGGGCCCCTCAGCAAGCACTGTGGTGCAGGCATGTTTTCCATCCATCCCTCGGGATGCAGCACAGCTGGGATTTTGGAAAGCAGTTAGGTTGGCCTTTCCCTGGCCAGCTCAAATCAGATTGAGTTACATCCAGCCCTTGAGCTACTCTTTGGTGTTACCCTTCACCCTTCCTGTTTTCCTTTGGTATCGCTGGTTTCTTTGGTTTTCCATCTCTTATGGCTATCCTGCAGCTCCCAGAGCACCACCAACCTTGGCTCAGTGATGGGCAAGACCTGCATTTGCTCTGCCGGAGCAGGTGCTTGGAGATAACAAAGCTTTTCTGGGACATCTCTGCTCACAGCCACGTCCCAAAGCCAGGACAGAGCCCTTGTCCCACAGCTCAGCTCCCTCTTGCACCCAGAGCTGCCTCTGTGTTTACCTGCTGAAACCAGACCCACTGCCCTGGCTGTGCCCCAGGAGGACAAATCCAGGCATGACAGCGTTCCCATTGTGGCACAGAGCAAACCCCCAGCCTGTGCTCCTGAGCTCCTGTGGCTGTTCGTGGCTGAGCCCCAATGCCAGGGGCTGCCGGAACAGGAATGGGCCTGTGGCAGATCTGCTGGCACCAGAGCTGATGGGGGCCCCATCTGGGGGGCTTTGTAGATTCTCAGAGGCTGTTGTCACCACATCTCTGCCTTGTCACCCATTTCCCACACTTCCTCCTTGACTGGGACAGGGCACAGCTGTGGCACTGGCCAGGAGCGTGGGAGACCCAGGGCCTTTTGCTCTTCCTCTTTTTTTTGCCTCTTCATTCTGTCTTGTCTCAATTGAACCCAGTGACTGTCTGGTCCCCGCAGTTTGCAGGGCAGGGCTTGATGGGAATCTGGTGGTGAGGAGGAGAAGGAGGGGAGGAAGAGTGCGGTGGCTGTCTCGGGTCAGAGCTCCTTGCTCTGAGCCAGCCCAGGGACTGTCTGCTCTGCTGGAGCAGGGCTCAGGAACCACAGGAGGAATGGCTGCCCCAGGAACTGCCATGGGGAAGAGAAGGTCGTTCCCTGGGGCTGGGATCTGTGCCTGATCCACAAGCCCTCCACTTCTCTGGACTGATTTTGTCATCTTCTGCATCCAGCATTTTTGACCTTTTTTGCTTTGGAAAAAAATATTTCCTGGGGTCTTGTGGGAGCTTCCCTCCAAGGTTGGGCTGACGACTTTGCACCCTGGCATTGCCAGACCCTGACCAGCCCACACCGCTGGATCCCTGCCAGCTCCTGACAAATGATTTTACCATTTCATGAGGGAAAGGAGACATTGATTAACTCCAGTACTTGCCTTTCTGGAAAGGTTATGGCTTAATTGGTCAAACTTGGGAGTCATAAATCATGCGCTGAAGGATCAGTAGAGATAAGAAAATTTTTGCAGAATGTTGCAAAACACTTTTTGGTAGGAGGGAGGGAGGGATCCAGGTGTGCCCACTCAGTTGTGGGGGCTGATGACTCTTCAGTGTACCGGCCTCTTCCAGGGAAACTATTCACCCTCCAGCCATGGGCCGGAAATACCCCTTTCTGCTATCAGTTAAACTCAGGATTTGCAAAATATCCTTCTTAATTTTACTTATGGAAAAAGAAAACAACAGGAAAGTCATTGTTTGCTTTATTCAGACAAATCATAATTCCATCTGGTTTGAAAAATGACTCTGTTTCTTACTGGATAGCGCTATTTCTCCAACCTAAAAGCTGTAATGGGGGGATACAGCAGATCAGCTCTCAGCAGAGCGGAAAATTGAGCAAGGGAACTGTCAGGCTTGGCTTGGAATGATGCTGGAGGGAGAAGAGATTTTTGGCTCTCGCAATGAGCTGGCCCCCATCCGGGTGGGCGTGGCTTGCGCTGGCCACATGGGATGGGGAGTGGGCACACTGTAGGGAATGGGGAGGGGGAGCAGGGACATATCATGAAGAGGTAGAAATGTCCTAGCTTGGTGACCTTGGTGCTGTTCAGCGCACGGCATTATTGGAGAATGGGATGAACTTTAGGCTCACACAGGACAGGATCTGCAGATATATTCAGGGTCTCTAGGCCAATGACTTTTAAACCGAAAGGAATGGGATGGACTCAGTGACCAGGATTTCAGCGGAGCAGGGACAGAATTATCAGTAGGGAAATCAGTGTTGAGCTGGGGAAGGCGGAGTCTGAAAAAAAATTGTAGGGAGAAGTAAAGAGCAGACAATTGGGTAGGACTAGGAGTGGCGACAGACAGGAGGTCCTGTGACGGGGCAGGGCTGGGGTCGGTCCCATTAATGCTTCGTTAATGACCCCGACAGGAGGAGTGTGGCGCCCACGGGGGGCAGCTGGGGCCGTAAGCTCCCAAGAGGAGCTCAGCTTGGCCTTGGGATCTGGCAAAAACAAGGCTGAGGGGGGTATGAGTGATGCTCAGCCAGACTGGGATGGGCGAGTGCCCTTTGCTGAGGCGCAGCATCCTGCAGGGTGCGAGCCATGACCGTGCTGGGCTGGGAGGAGGAGTGTGTTTTTCTGGAACAGCCTCTGAGGCAGAGGTTGCTTCTCCTCTGATGTCTCTTGATTAGCTCATGCTGTGGCTGCCCAGGGGGGTGGCCGGCCAGTGCCTGGCCCCGACAGCCGGGGTCCCGCCTGCCGTCACCCGCTGCCGGTGCCCAAACAGGCGGTGCAGGGCCACGCCTGCAGGGACAGGGTCTCGGGGGACCTCGGGCCGATTTGGACTGGGATCGGCAAGGTCGCACCCAGGCCAAATGGGTCCCCAAGGTTTCAGGACAGCGCGTTCCCAAAACAGAGTGGGGAGGCTGGGCAGGATGACACCACTGTGCTCATGTACTGGGAGGGAGAACAGGAGATTGAGGCGCTTAACCATTACAAAAGGGTCCTTGGAGCAGGAGCAAGGTGCTGGCAGCAAGCAGGAGAGCCAGGCTGTGGGCACAGCCCATTTGGGGGGCACACGGGGCCTTCTTGGTGGCACCAGTTGCCTGTGGCACTGTGCTGAGGCGGTGGGAACAGCTGGAGCGTGGTGAGAAACACACACCTGGCTCTCAGTGGGATGTAACTTCTCACTCTCCTCCACAAGGACCATCCAGGTGTTTCTCTTCAGGTTTATTAATGTTAATGGAGTTAGTTCTGTGTTAATGAGTGCACACAAACCCAGGGCCCATCGCTGGGTCTTGGCTGGGGATGCAGCAGCAGCACAGGGGATGGTAAAACCATCCAGTGGAGCAGGGAGCACAGTGTCAGGAACATCTCACAGGTCTGCGCTCCCCTGGGATGCTCCAGGCACAGTTTCTAATGTGGGAACCCTCCCTACTGCCTGAGACAAGGCTGGCACTGGCAGGAATAAAGGCACTTTATGGGAGAATTGCTACACACCTGATAGATTGTGAACAAACCTTGTGAGCTAGTGATGGAGTTACTGCTGATCCACGGCAGGGAGAGCACTAAGGACAGGGAACCAAAGATTCTGGGACTGAAGATGGGGTAAGAAGTGCCAGCATCTCACTTCTGAGTATGGGAAGTCTCCAGTCAGTGACTGAGACTTACACAGCTGAACAGAAACAGCCTTAACTGGAGGGACTGGTTACTTGGCATTTGCTTTAGCTGAACTTTCAGTGTGGTGGTTCTCCAGGTATATGATCTGGGGTAACTTTTCGGAGGGGCAGGGTGGTCTGGGGCTCTGGAGATCCCTGGGCAAAGCCAGGCTTGCTGCTGGGGCTTCTTCCATGGAGTTCTGAGAGTCTGAGTCTTCAGAGGAGAAACTGCTCTGGCTGGAAACCTGGAAGTACTGGGCAGCTTCTGCCCGTGGCCCTGCTGGTGCACCAGGTGTGCTGGGATCTGAGGCAGTCCCACAGGGCACTGCAGTGGGACACGGTGGGTCAGCACCTGGAAAGCGTGTCCAGGGAGGCAGGGTGAAGGGACGCCTCCGAGGGGACTGACTGCACTCCCGGATGAGGTGTCCTGCTGCTCCCAGGCTGGCTTTGCTCTTGGGTTTGGGATGGGGGATGTTAGCAGAGGTGTGGTGGTGAGAGGTGCGGGCACCCTGAGGCCCCAGCTGGCAGTGAGGCTGCAGGGAACTCTGCTCCACAGCCAGCGTGGAGCCAGGAGCGGTGCTGGTCTGGGACTGTCCTGGCCCCTCGGTGCTGGTCTCTGGCTGCTCTGCCACCCCCCTGCCCCCCAACACTGCTGTCTTGGGGCTGGAGGCTGCTCTGCACACTGGGGCTTCCATGCAAGGGGATGCACCCCCTGGGCTGGGGGGGCTGGAGGAGTCTCCCTGCCCATCAGCTTGCACTCCCCAGGCCTCCTGCAGCTCTGCCAGCATCTCCTCTAGGATCTGCCGTGTCTCCTGGTACCTGTGCCGTGCCTCTGTCCAGGCTGGCAGTCCTTGGCTGCTCTGCATCCTGTGCACCTGAGCCTTCATCTCCTGCAGCTTCTCCAGGGCGTACTCCACCGAGAGCTTTTGGAAGGATCTCTGCAGACACCGCAGTGCCTGGCCCTCCCCACGCTGTGCCCGGGCTGAGCACTGCCGGCAGTCCAGCTTCAGCCCCGCCACCTACAAAAGAGGTGACAGCGGCTTGTTTCGTGGCCACCAGCAGCACCAGGTCCTGCAGGGGAAGATCCCCTTCACCCACCTTGTTGGAGAACTGGATGAGCTCCTGCAGCAGTTTCCGTTCTGCCTGCCGCCGTTCCAGCTGCTTGGAGAAGCTCATCAGCTTTGTCTGGAAAAGGGCTGCAGCCGCTTGGAAGGCGTCTGCCTCGGGGAACGTCGTGTCTCGGACCTCAGCCGCTTCCCGGCACAGGGTCAGGCCATGCTGGTACTGAGCCTGCAGGGATGACAGGAAGAAACAGGCTCCGCTCTTGGGAATGGTGCTGACCTGGGATACATGCACAGGGTGATGAGCTGCAGGCAGCACTTGGTATCACCACCACAGATGGATGGGAAACACTTTTGGGCACGTGAGAAGAAACAAAGGATGGGATTCTCCAAATGTCTGCTCTGCCCTGGTTTGGTTCAAAGTGCACCAAATGCACCTCCTGTCCCGAGTGGGGTCACCGTGCCTCGCCCTCCCTTCAGTGTGTGTGACTAAAGGGCCTACACATCCAGGGGAACAGAAGATCCTCATCCCAATGTTACTTGTTGTCTGATGGACACGCAGGCATTGCAGGAAAAAGGAGCTGCATGGATGGAGCACAGCAGGGGCTGGGGACAGCAGTCCCAGCCCAGCACACATCAAGAAACAGCACAGCCACCCCTTCACTGGAGCAGGAGTGCCCAGAGTCCCCACAACGTTGAGCTTGACAACTGCAGCTTCACAACTACAGTGTGACTCAACAGCCCTAGGACACCCAGTTCTGCCCAGAAGCCTCTTTTCAAATCCAGGGGATGTCTGTCACAGAAAAGCCCCTCCAGACATACTGTGGCCTGGGCGAGGAACTCCTTGAAGTGCTCAGCGGAGCCCTGGCAGCTGTCGGGACTCCATTCCTCAGTGCCCATCTCCTGCAGCCGCGCTGCTGCCTCTCCATCCAGCCAGGATCCCAGCTGTGAGAGAGCAGAACAGGGATCAGGCGGGACCAGCCACGGCAGCAGTGTGTCCACAGCACCTCCCCTTCCTGCCCTGGCCGGGCACATAGCCACCCGTAACGAAAATCAAAGCTCAGACAATCCTGCCATTCTCCAGGCTTCCATCATCATCAAAACCAAAGGAAACAGGACCAAAACACTCACCCCAGGGAACACCACAGAGCGCAACTTCAACCTGTGGCACCCCAGGGACACCCAGCTCACCTTGCCAAACTCAGTCTCGAGCTCCCGGACCTTGCGGAGGAACTCCAGGTGCTCCAGGCAGCTGTTGGATTGGGACACGAGGTCGTGAAGTTCTTCCTCCAGCTGACTGTACAGCCCCTCAGCCAACTCCATACCAGTCCTGGGGGTTGGGAGGAGAGGGGCCATCAGTGCCAGGTGCTGCCAGGTGAGCTTGGGGATGCACAAATGGAGTGGAGCTGTTGTCTTGATCAGCTCCTGACCCCTGCCCTGCAGGTGGGACCACGGAATGGGAAAACCTTGTCTATCAGCGCAGCCCAGCCCCACCATGAGAAGGGAACAGGAGGGTTCAGTACATCAGTGCTGCCTGCATTCACAGACTGTAGAACAGCGTGCCATGGCTGGACCAGTGCGGAATCACCAGACGGGTGCAGCATTACCAGACAAAAGCAGCATCACCGGGTGACTATGGAGTGGCCTGATGACAGCACGGCTGGATGAGTGTGCCGCGGCTGGATGAGTAACAGCACGGCCAGATTACAGCATCACTGATGAGTATGGCACATCCAGGTGGGGGTGACACCACTGGATGAGTACGGCATGGCCAGAGGAGTACAGCACTGCCGGATTATGGCATCACTGGATGAGTGTAGCGTGGCCAGACAAGTGCGACACCCCCAGACGAGTGCGACATCGCTGGATGAGCACAGCACAGCTGGCCGAGCGCGGCATGGCCGGGACGTGGCCCCATCTAGTGGCTTTTCCCGAGCCCAGCCCAAGGCGTCGCTGCCGGCGTTGCAGAGCAGGGACAGATCTGGCCTGGTCTGGGGCAGGAGACCCTCCCAGGGATCTGGCACCTTCCCCAGTAAGGATGAGGGGACTCCTGCAATGGGCTGTCCCAGACATGTGCTCCATGCTTCCAGAGCAGGAGAGAGCATGGCAATGGCTTGGGCTCATGGGGACCGGGCTGTTGGTGGGGAGGTGGCTCTGCCAGCCAACAGACACCGGGGGTCCCTGGCATTGGCACCCCTTGACCTACAGAACTGCCCTGTCCTACCTGGCGTGGTCAGAGGCGCGGAGGCGGGCGGCCTCCCTGCGCAGCCTGGCCAGCACGAACCCGCCCTCACGCTGCACCCGTACCAGCTGAGGGTCACTCAGCACCCTCTGCATCAGCTCCTGGTGCCTCCTGATGCCTGCGGCCACATCCTGCGGAGGGAGGGAGGGAGAGTCGGACAGGTGTCTTACCTGAGCCCTCATGTGGGGCCTCAGCCAGCACAGGATGCGTACCTGGGGCTGAACCCCAAGCAAGAGCAGAGGGGACAGGGGACAGCCCCATGGCCAGAAGCAACCAGTCTGGGAGAAGTCATGCCAAGTTTTGGGCCACTGGAGTGAAATGCTGCTGTGGCTGCACTGCAGAGGGGCACTTTGGGAAGGTGCCAACCTGTGGTGCTGCCACCCCTGTTACCTGTGTCCCTGCCAGCGCGTTGGTGTTCCGCAGCTCCTGGATGCAGCGCTGCAGCAGCTCTGACGCCCGCCTGAGGCCGGCTGTGAAGGGATGCAGCTTCTGTGGGGGACACACAGGGCGGGTCAGCGGGGACAGCCTGCCCATGAGGAGGAGGAGGAGGAGCAGTGCCAGGACAGAGCAGGGAGTACTGTGAGGCACTGGGTTAAAGCTGATAAGGAAGGGAGTGCAGAGGTGGATGGGCAGCTGCAGGCAGGAGCAGGTAGGAAGGAGCTTGACCCTCCTGTGCTCAGAGCTCTCATTTTCATTCCCCTCTCCCAGGCCTTCTTGTCACTCTTCCAGGGATGTGTGTGGGACATGTAAGATGCAGTGGGGACAGAGGGACAGGGGGGAGGTGAGGCAATGGCTCATGGCGTGGTAACAGACACCTGGAAGAATTGAACCCACTCGCCGTGGCAGTAGGGGAAGGCACCATCCAGCTCTGGGGGCAGCTGGGAGCTGTCGATGTGGCGGCCCAGAGCCTTCAGCGACGTCAGGGTCTCCACCTGCAGGGCACAGGGCTTGTAAGGCTGCCTGGAGCAGGGAATAACCCCCTCCCGCCCCAGCCTAGGGGACAGGA
Source organism: Origma solitaria (assembly GCA_013397895.1). Taxonomy (NCBI): domain Eukaryota; kingdom Metazoa; phylum Chordata; class Aves; order Passeriformes; family Acanthizidae; genus Origma; species Origma solitaria. The sequence continues at coordinate 177,855 of VZRL01000959.1, forward strand.
CAGGCTCACCTGCACCCCGGGCAGCTTCTCACGGTGGGACATCAGCTCCTTCTCGGCCAGGAGCAGCATGCTGTGGATGCAGCCTGGAGAGACACTCTATGGGAGGCAGGGGAGAGTCACCAGGGCAAACCCCACATGCAGCCCTCAGGTCACCCATGGCAGTGCTGGCATTTCCTGGGTTGGCCAAGGCTGGTGAGCTCTTTGCAAAGGAAAAGGCTCCGCAGCTCATTGGTGTGGGAGATGGGAACAAGTCACTCAGGCCACAACCTCACCCCAGCCACAAGCTCCCTGGCAAAGGACTGTGTGAAGAGCCTCATGAGCGAACCCCTTCTCTCCAACCAGTGACACTTCCCCACATGAGAAGCATCAGGGCCAACATGGATTTTTTTGGGCATGCAAAGGCAAAGGGTGCTGTGGCAGGGGGGCCCCCTAGCCCCTGGAGAGCACAGGGCACTGCTGTGGCACAACCTGGGCACTGGCACAAGGACTCTGCCAGGACAATGGGCTGTCACTGCCGAGCCCATTTCCTGGTGAGTTCACACAGCAGGATGCTGGAGGGCTCTGGGTGATGCCACAGAGCCGGGCGATGGCATGGCTGGGAAGGGACCTTTGGGGATCGCATGGTGAGCGGGCACAGGGGAAGCTCTGAGGGACCCCAAAAGGGTGGCAGCACTCCCTCCCAGACAGGGACACCCCTGACATGTCTATGGCCCAGGCACACGTACCTGGACGGAGCGGAGGGCCGAGAATAGGACAGGAGCAGGCGGCTGCTTCCTGGCATCCACCATGACCGTGAGCCCAACATCCTTTCCTTCTCGCCTCTCACCATTCTTCACTTCTTGCCTAGTGAGGGGAAACACAGCAGGAGTGGGGGTCCTTCCCTGGGGCAGGGCCCTCCCAAAGCCCCCTCCCACATTCTGCACCCCCAGGCAGGCAGGAACCCACAGCCACAGGTGGTGGCCTCGTCCCTGTGGAACGCCCCAGCCACAGGCTCAGAGCATGTGCCTCTGGCAGGGGCATGGTCCAGGGTGCTCAGGGATGTGCCCAAACCAGCGTGTGTGGCATCCATCCCAACCTGGCCTGGGAGCCCTGAGCAGGCAGCAGTGGGGGATCCCTGGCAGGTCCTGCTGGCCCTTACCTGGGGAGGGAGCAGAGGTAGAGGATGAGCCTCGCCAGCTCGGCAGCTGAGCACCACGCAGCCCGCCAGGCGCTGCCACTGGTGGTCACCAGGAGGAGGGCCCTGCCCATCCTGTCCGAGCTCCCTGTGGGGAAAGGGTGAGTGACCCCTCTGGCAGCCACCAGCCAGACCAGAGCACTCCACAATGGCCTGGGGAACCCATCCATGCTGCCCCAGCTCAGCTCAGGGCCTGCCAGGGTGCAGCCCCTCAGCCCTTTCTGGAGGGGCAGAGCCAGCCCCGGGGGGTTCTTGGCATGAACGCCTGCAATTCCAGAGCTGCTGGGGACATTTTCCCTGAGAAAAAGATGGTTTTTGTTATTGCTTTTTGGTTCTTGGGAAAAAGAAGGAGCCAAATGTTTAGTGTTTGGCAGCTAAAGATGAAGAGCTTCACTGGAGAGGAATGGTGTGGGAGGGCTTGGGGCGGCTGGGACCGGGACAGCTGCACTGCGCAGGCTGCCTGCATTTATGTTTTTAATGTTTTTGCCCAGCTGAAAGGAAATTTTCCGCTTGGAGTATTTCTGGCCTCCAGCAAAGCCCTGAAACCCTCCAGAACACCTCTCCAGCAGCCCTGTTTCCATCCAGAGGCCTGTCCTGCCATTCCCCGGGCTCATGGTGCCAGCAGTACCTGGCAGGCAGATGATGCCCGAGCGCAGCAGCCCAGCATGCAGGTCCTGCCAGGCTGGAGGCTCCCGACCAGCAGTGCTGGTGCTGGGCACAGAGGGACCATTCTTGCAGCTGGCACTTTCCAGGGACCGTTCCTCCATTGGAGCAGCAGTGGCTGTATTTGTACCTGTGCACAGGGATGGAGGAGAGAGGAGCTGGTGACACTCAACAAAGCAGAGGAATAGCAAAGCCCCAGCAGTGCCTGGTCAGGTGCCACAGCCCCACAGGACGGTACCTTTCCCTGCTGCCCTGGCTCTGCCCATCCTGGGTGAATAGATGGCCGACATCTTCTTCCAGGCCCCCTCATGCTGGCTGGTGACTCTTTCATCTGCAGGGGCTGCCCCAAGCCGTGTGCCCTTCAGGAAGGAGAACTTGTGGCTGGAACCTGGGGGGAGCCGGGCGCTGCCCCGCTGCACCAACCCCCCTTGCCCTGGCACCCCAGAAGTTGCTTGGCAGGACTGGCGGGTGAGGAGTGTGGGGCTGCCAGCCCCCTTCCTGTGCTGTGTGGGGGTCTTACGGGGGATGAGAGGGGGCAGCTCGGGGCCGGGGCTGTCGGGCTCCTCCAGGATGGCTGCCATCAGCCCAGAGCCGAAGCTCACTGGGTTCTGCAGCGCAGCCATGTAGGAGTCACGTTGGCGGCACATTGGGCTGTGTGGCCCTGGCTCCTGGCTCAGCTTCCTCCCCATGCACGGGCTGCAGGGACTCTCCTCTGAGCTCAGTGCTCCCTCACAGGGCCAGGCATCTGCTCCCGGTCCCCCATTTGCCCAGGGGAGCATCACCTCGGCCCCAGCCCTTATTGTCCCTGGAGGGCAGGTAGGCAACAGGGATCTGCTCAGGACGTCCATGTCCTCCTGGGATTGCTCCAGCAGGTCCACATACTCTCCCTCCAGGTTCTGGCTGATGATTTCACAGAGGCTGGGCACAGCCAGCGTGGCCGGCTTCTTCCGCAGCCCTGCCTGCTCCACCTTGATCAGTCCCGGGTATCGTCCCTGGCTTGACTTCCAAGAGGTGGCCTTGCAGCCTGGGATGGTGCCCACAATGTTGCTGTAGGGCGTGGGGACATTCACTGTGCCATGGGGCACAGGTGTGCCAGGTGCTGCCGGCTCAGGTGCAGTCTCAGGAGCAGGTTCACGCTGGGCACCTGTGGGCACACTGTCATCTCCAGCCCCGGGCTTGTCGGTGAACTCAGGTGTGGCAATCTGGCTCCACGGCAGTGGGGTGATGCCGTTCTCGGTGGCCACCAGGCAGGTGTGCAGGGGAGCTCCAGCCCAGCTGCTGTTCACCTCCTCCAGCCACGCATTGGTGAAGAGCAGTGCATGGGTGGCCTCGGGGACCGGTGTCTCCTCCACTGAGCGCAGGTCCAGGGAGAGGTGCTTGATGGTGACACGCGCCGTGTGCTCCTCGCAGGGCTCTGCTTGCAGGTAGAAGTCCCCGGGGCGCAGCAGGAGGGGGTTAAGTGGTGCAAGGTGCACGACCACCTTCTCGTGCAGACACAAGGGCCAGCCTTCATGGAGAAAGATGCGGTTAAAGTAGGGAGCCTAGGAGGGAGGAAGAACACAGCGCATGAGAGAGTCCTGCCAGCTCTGTGCCTCCCCGCCACCCCCACGCGCTCTCACTGCGCAGCTCTGTGCTTCCCATGATGGGGGTGAAAGAGCCTGGTGACCCAGTGGATGTCCCTGAGCCAAGCCCCTGCAGCAGAACTCTGCAAGCTCACCCTGAGCCACGGCTATTCCAGAGTGCAGAGGCTCCCCATGTGCTTACAGAGGGAAAACCCCTGCTTAAGCCTCTCTAGGATCAAGACAAGATGACCCCAGAGTCCCTCTGCCCTTATTGCAGGGACCACATGTGCTGGACCCGTCCCAGGGAGCTGGGTGTGCCATGGTCCCCTTTGGGTGTGCCATGGTCCCCTTTGGGTGTGCCATGGTCCCCGCTGCAGGGAGGGAATGGGAGAAAGAGCGGATGTGCAGGGAACAAGCCCACAGGTCAGTGTGGCCACGCAGACAGGACTCCTTAGAGCAATCCCCCCCGTGCCCAGGAGTGGCTCATGGGGCACCATGGTGGGCACGGGGGCTTACACAGGCTGCCTGCCGCAGGCGCTCGAAGAGCCGCTTGGCCGGGATGAGGAACTGGAGCAGGCAGCAGAGCCCGTCCCCCTGGTAGCTGGTCTCCAGCAGCCGGAACACCTGGCCCAGGACCGTGGGGGCCGTGGCTTCGAAGGGTGGGTAGAGGGCCTGGAGAGCACTTTGCACCGCCGCATCCAGCGACCCGGCATCCTGCGGGAGGGAGGGAAGTGTCACTGCTGGGAGAGTGGCCCCGCAGCGGGGACACCGTTCCCCCTGGACCCGGTGCCTCTGCCCAACATCCTGTGCCACTGTCAGGGCCCTGGGACGCCCACAGGGCAATGCTGCTGAGCTCAGGGGCTCCAAACCCTCCTGGGCTGGATATGGGGAACCGGGAGTGGAGCAGAGCAAGCACGGCGCAGGCGGGGCGTGCGGCACGGCCGATCCGGTTCCCGGTGCCGGGCTGTGGTTAAGGAGCCTGGGACAAGCCCCGGGGGCAGCAGCCTCCTTGCTCGGCCGCCAGCCATGCGGAGGCGGAGGAGTCGCAGCAGCCGAGGGGTTAAGCGGAGTCAGAGCAGACAGATCGTGGGGCTGTGCCGGGCTCCGCAGCTCGCTGCAGGAATGCAGCAGATGGGAGCAAGAACAAACATCTGAAGATGGATAGGGTGTTTTGGTCCAGACTCATTGCTGAATTCGCCAAACTCCAAATTACTCCTGCATTTTCTGGGAAGCGTTCTGCCGTGCTGCATCCCCCCGCGCTGCCCCAGACCGGGGTGAGGACACTGGGTCTGTGCCACGTGTGAACCAGCGGTTCCCAGTTCATTCTTTCAGTGCTGCAGGAGCTGTTGGCTGTGTAGACCGAGCTGGCACAGCTGGTACACAGAGGAAAGCCATCCCACGGCTCCTGTGATGCCCGGGCTGTGCTCCAGGCAGTGCGGGGATGACTGGAACAGCTGTCAAGGGGACCCCACCGGTGAGTGCGGGAGAGGAGCATCCTCCAGGCAGCTGAGTCCTGCTCCTGTGTGAGCACCCAGGAAGTCCGGTGGGATTAGCTCAAGGTGAGCATTAGTTTCAGGCAGCTAATCCCTGGTCCAGGAGCCCATACAGAGACAAAGGGGCCACGGTTAATTCAGCTTAATTAGTTTTAATGCGCTTTAGCTAAAGCACTTTGTAGTCATGCTCTGGTTAATTCTTCATGACTTTTTCCCGTGTCTCAACACAGGAATCTCCTGCCCTTGCACCTGACAGGAGAAGCCACAGAGCTGGGCAGAGGAGGAGGCAAGCCAGTCCCTTCTCAGGGCCCTGATCTGCTGGTGTGTGTCCTGTCCAGGCTTTCTGCCCTTGGACCTTTCTCCTCAAGCTTGGTCTTACTGTGCACAGTTCCTATAATGGATGGAGACCTTTCTTTGGAAAATCCCTGCTGGGCTTTGCCCATTCCACGTTGCTCCAGTGGGGCCCCAGTGCAGCCACCCGGTCCCCAGTGCTGAACCCAGCCAGGTGCTCACCACCTCCATGCCCAGCACTGCCGAGCTCAACTTCCTCTCCATCCCAACACCGAGGGGAGGAGCTGCAACAGCACAGGAGGATCCATCCAGGTCCAAACACTGCCACAAGAGATGAGCCACAACTGCCCACTCTGCTTTCAACACTCTTTTAAATCCTTCCACTGGTGACTCCAGTGGATGGTGACTCCACCACTGCCTGGGCAGTCTGTGCCAGGGCTTAACAGCCCTTTCAGTGAAGAAATTTTTCCCTAGTATCCAGTCTGTCCCTCCCCTGGCGCCACTTGAGGCTGTTTCCTCTCGCCCTATCACCCAGGACTTCATCCAGTGGCAGGGACCACATGAGCCAGTGTCAGGAGAGAACCAGGGACTGAAGGAGGCACCAGACACAGCCCTGGTTGTGCTGGGGAATATTTTGGCCTGGAATGACTGACTAAAAATGTTTTTGGAGTGTCACAAAGCACTTCATCACTGGGGAGGGGCTTTTGGGGTAACCATGGTGCAGCAGCTCTGAGTTCGTAGGCGAAGCCGCATCCGGGCCGGCCGGGAGCCCATAGGAATCCAAAACCAGTCAGTTATCCCAGTCCCTCCACCCGCTGCGAGGGAGCGGAGCTGGAACAAAGGCATTAGGGAGCATAAGGAGATTTACATTTGCAAAGCTATTTCCATTTTAATAAGCCAAAGTGCTGTTAAATAGAGATTGATATTTCTCCCCAAATACCCATATTTTTAAAGTGGTTTACACCAACAAGATGGGCTGGGCTTTGGGGTTTTGGTGCGGAGAAGTTGTTTAACCTGTGCCCAAAGCCACAGAGTGACTCAGCTCCAGCTCCTTTCTCCCCCCTGCTCAGGAAGGAGCGAGGTTTGAGCTTGGGACCAGTCCTGAATACCAATTCCTCAGGCTCGCCGGCAGCTCTTGCTGTCACCATCTTTGGCAGGACACGATGCGAGCGCTCAGCCGGGCCCAGAGCGGGAGGCCGCGCTCAGCACAGAGCCCAGGGCAACGGCACGTGCTGGCTGCGGTGACGAATGATCCAGACGGACTGCCGAGCATCCCCTGTGCTGGCACGGCTCACGCAGCAGCTCCCGCTCGCTGCGCCCATCCCCCTGACAAACTTTGCAGGGAAGTTTAAGCATCGCGGGATGCAGCCCCACACGCACCTGCCCAAGCAGCCACAGCCAGGTCCTCCTCCACGCCCGATCTCCAACCTCGCACTGACCTCCACCTTCACACCCAACCTTCACCTTCACATCTGTCTCTGCCTTCCCACCCACCTCTGTCATCACACCCACCTCCACACCCACCTCTGACTTTGCACCTCCTTCCACCTTCGCTCCCGCCCTCCCTCTGCTATCGCTCCCGTGCCCACCCCGTGCCCACCCGGTGCCCACCCGGTGCCCGCGGGACCGGCAGCCACGGCAGGGAGGGGGATGCCACAGGAATTACCATGTTTCCCAGGAAGTGGCAGAGGGGCCGGG
>VZRL01000959.1:184922-199806 GCA_013397895.1 Origma solitaria
GGCTGGAGGGGGTGGCCCGGAGACAGCCGGGGGGGCCGGGGGCCGCTTTCCTGTGCCCGCGGGCGGGAGTCCCCCGTGCGCTCCCGAGGCGCGGCCCCTCCGGGGGCTGTCCCCCGAGTGTCCCCGCGGGTGGGGGGGCGGCCCCCGGCGGGATGGGATAGGATGGGATGGGGGTAGAGGGAAAAAGAAACCCTGAGGGGGTGGCAGGGGGCGGCTGTAGCGGGGGTCCTCCCCCAGCCCCCGCCGTTCCCTGGCCCACGAGCAACTCCAGGCAGAGGGTCCTGGAACACTCCGAGAACATGCAGAGCTGCATGGGCATGTGTGTGTACATGTGTGCAGATGTGTTCATACATGCATTAGGTGTGGGGGTGTCCCTCTTTTCCAATCCACCCAGGGTCAGTGTGATCCCCCAGCCCTGGTCTGTGTCTCGGATGGATCCCGTGGCTAGCAGTTCCCATTCCTGAGCTGCCCCAAAAGCACAGCAGCAGGACAGTGAGTGTCTCTCTGGAGACTTTGAGCTGTTCCAGGGATGGGAAAGACCTACTGATGAGCAGGATCATGGGATTCAGCAACCAGAACTGTACAAAAACAACCAGCATAAGAGCCAAAGCCACAGATTTGGTCTCTGCTAAGGCAAAGTGCTGCTTCACACAGCCCTGCCAGTCCTGGGCACAGACGCCTCTCCCAACCCCAGGCATGCTGGGCACAGCTCTCCCAGCCCCACGCACTGTGGGCACAGTGTCACCAGCTCTGCCAGCCCTGTGCACAACGTCCAGCACTCCCTGTCTCTGTGCGCCTTGCTCAGGCTGGAGTCATTTCCACTGTTGCGTTCGTGGGAATGGGCTCAAGGCCGGGATGAGGGCTGGGAAAGGAGACAGGACCAGGGCGGGTGGGACGGCCACAGCGTAGGCTGCAGGCTGCCGGGGCAGTCTCGCTAGTGAACATTTGTCCAGGGATCAGCGAGCGGCCAAAGGACATGCTGTGAAAACAAGCCGAGACGGGAGGAGGTGCAGCTGGGCTGCTGGCGTGTGGGAGGGAGGACGGCGCCGGCGAGGCCTTCGCGTTTGCTTCCCATTTCCTTGGGAGCTGGCAGGAGCCCTCCCGCTGCCCGTGTGGATCACAAGCACTGCAAGGGCTCAGGCACCGGAGGTGGTGGTGGGTGGGCAGAGGCTCGGCCATGGGTACCAGGCTGGGGTGCCCAGCTGAGCCCACTGTAGGGCTGGCCCTTGGCTCAAACCCCTGTTCAGCATTCCCAGTGCCAACTGGGACCAGCTGGGCAGCTCCCTATCCCCACCAGTGGCCAGTTGCTCCTGTAATGGTGTTTGTTCACTTACCACCTTCAGGTTTTTATAGTTCCCCTGAGTGCAGGGGAAGGTGAGCTCAAGGCTGTGACCTTTTTAATCACATGGTCTCCTCCAAAATGAACCCAACAGCTGTGGCTCTTGCACCTCTTGATGGACACCAGGGCCAGGAGAGGGGGTTGAGGGCAGGGAGGATAGTGTGACTGTGTCCTGGCACCTGCACGATGGATTGATTCCTCTGTGGTACTGGTGAGCAGGAGGAGACGGATGTGGGGCCGAGCCCAGACAGACCCCACTACCCTGCACCCAGAGCAGCAGCTCCCCACCTGCACCCTGAGGTGTCTCTTGCCATCTGTGCTCAGCTGTGCCACCCTGCGAAGGTAACCAGTGGGTCCAGCTCTGCATCCTCACATCCCCCAAAGCAGCTCCCCATGTCCTTCGGCAAGCCTCAGACAGCAGGGCTGGAAGCTGGGAGTCAGGGTGCCGGGGAGCAATCCAGCAAAAGGCAGAGCTTCTGGGGGCCGCCCGGGTGCCCCCAGGGCCCCTGACCCCATGAGCTCACCCTCTTCTGCTGCTCCCATTCTCCATGTCCTGTTTGTCCCAAGCAGCTGCTGGGACAGGCTGCATGTGGCCTCATGCCCTGCCCCTCCATCGGCACAGAGCCACCATTCAGATCCCCCCAGGCTCTGCCCGAGGTCACCATTCCTGCATTTTTATTTTTACTTTTCTGCAAAATCAACCCCCTCGGCTCTCTGCGTCCCCCTTTGTCTCCCATGAGGCTCCCAGACCTTGTGTCACGAGCTGGCGTGCTGCGAGAGGAGCCTGCCTGTCTGGGGGAATGCAGTGCTTGGCGGGGGAGACACACTGACTGTAGTGCTGGTCCCAAGGGTCCCCTGGGATGTCACTGGGATGTCACTGGCATGTTGGGGTGGAGGGAGGGCGAGGGCGATGAGTCCAGCATCAGGGTTGGTCTCTGAGGCTGGCTCCTGGTGGGACCCTTGAGGACTCCCACATCCCCACATCCAGGGTCCTCATCTGCTGCTGGCTGTGCCCCACAACGCTCTGGCTGTGGGAGCTCTGGGGTCCCCGGGTGTCCCCGCTGCCTGTGTTGGATGAAGTGGTCAGGGCTGGCGTCAGCAGCGACCCCACGCTGGCCCAGAGCCCTCCCGGCTCTAGGAACAGCCAAGGCTGGGTCATGCTGAGCCTGCAGCTGGGAAAACAACCGTGGAGGAGCCCCCACATGTTGTCCAGCTGTATTTTTAGATGCTGCTGGGTCAGAGGCTGTCAGAGATGTGCAGGTGACAGTGGACAGCATCAGGCTGTGACACCACATGCAGTGCAGTGGGCAGGAGCTGCAGCTCCCCACACCTCAATGACAGGGTTTCTCTGAGCTCTGGTGAAGTCCCTGTTGGTCTAGGGTCAACCACAGTTGCCACAGGTCCTGACCACAGCCCAATTCTGTTGGTGAAAATTAACTTGTCCTGGCTGGAAATGGGTGAGGGAGGTTTTATTTCGGGCCGTCGACTTCTCTTTCCAAGTTCCCTCCAAACACAGCCAGGCTGCTCTTGCTCCTCTTGCCGAGTCCCTGGGTTTTCCGGGGTGTTTTCCCAGCCCACATCCACCTGCCAGTGGAAGGCTGGTGAGCAGCAGCAGTCATGCCTCTGGCACTGGCACACACTGCCTGGGGAATTCCCTGGCTGATTATGGGAACGGGGAACACAGATGTGTCCAGATTTCCTCGCAGATGGCAAAAAATGGCTGGTGTCCTTCCTCGCAGCCCCAGCCCAGCTCCTGCGGTCCCGGGGTAGCCTCAGCACATGGCTGCAGGGTCGTTTGAACCATGGCATCACGAGAGAGATGCGGAAAGAGCTGGGGCAGGATGGGGAACTGCCCACACGTGCCGAGGAGCGTGCGGGGCCAGAAGGACTCCTGACCTGGGGAGCAGGGGGTGGTGGCCTGGGGACAGTGGAGAGAGGGGTCTTGACCTGCAGTCCTGGGCAAAGGTCAGCAGCAGCACAGGACTTCTGCAAATCCCTGCCCTTCTGGGCTCCTGCTTCCCATCTGACCATTCCCATTCCTTCTCCAGCAGCCAGGAGAAACCAGCCTGTCCCCAGTGGGGCAGACCCCACACTCCCAGGACAGGCAGAGCAGCTCGGCAGGAGAAGCCTTTACCTGTCCGAAGGGTTGGGTCAGGCAGGGCAGGATTTTGTGTTCCATCTGTCGCCACTTGCAGGAAGCACTGCCGGGACCAGCACAAATGTTGAGCTTCAGATGTGGTTTTGGCTGTTCCTTGCCAAACACGGCAGTGTTTGGTCAGGGTTCGGCTCTTTGAAGGCTTTTTTTCAGTTCAAAATTTGCTCAAACCCAGGGGGAAGACTTCCTGGTTTTGCTTCCTCTCTTTGCTGCTCCCTATAAAATTTCATTTCTCCTTATGGAAGAGTTCTGGTTCCTCAATGCTCCTCCTGAACATCTTGAATGTTGTTTTGAAGCAGCCCTTCAGTGAGATGGAGTATCACCATGGCAGGTTTGGGAGCTCCTGCTCTGAACTGAGCCAGACCCAGCAAAGAGCTGATGGTGGGTGACAGGCAGGGTCACAATGCCAGGGAGGCTGCGAGTGGGGATTTGGCCTTTTGCCTTTCTCCTCTGCCCTTGGATGCTTCTTTCTGGGCAAAAGGAGCTCTGCCCATGGGCTCCTGGCTCCCAGGGATGGATTGGGCTGGCACTGATGGAGAGTCACAGCCTGTGGGTGGTGATGGTGGCTGCCTGTGGGACACAGCTCTGCCCTGGGTGGTTTGTCCCTCTCTGCAGGCACTGTCCTTGCCATGTCCCTGTTTCCCAGGTCCCAGAGCTGACAGTCACTGTGGTGCCACTTTCCAAAGCCATAGTCACTCAGACAAGCCTGGTGGGCATTTGCTGGGTGTGTGCCAGGCAGCCTGCAAGTGACCCTGCTGAAAACTTGTGGGACAAAAGGCAAAGGGGAACTGAGTGCCTTGGTGTCTCCATCCTGGAACTCCACGTGCCGAGTTCCTCCAGCAGGGACACCCAGGACTCTGTGGCCTCATCCCTCGGGGTCTCCTGAGGCTGCAGAGCCGAGGGATTACTGTGCTTGAGCAATAGCTGCATTTCACAACATCCTTGATTGGTTCAGGGATGTTGCCTCCGGCAGCCCGGACTTCCCTGGATCCAGCATGAGATCTGCCTACATCAGCAGCCATGGGTTTCCTGTGCCTGGACCCCAACAGGAAATGAAAGTAACTGAATCACTTCTTCTACCCTCACTTTTGTCCTGCAAGGAGAGACCAGCCAGCCCAGCTCTCCTGGCTGAGGGGCACATGGGTGCTCCCCCCTCACCCCTCCCTGGCTGCACCCTGGCTCCTACCCGTCTCCAGCCATCGTGACAAGAGCTGTGACATGTCAGGCCTCAGAAGTGTTGTCTTTGGGGCTTGATCCTGGGGTGATGGATGTCTCCTCCTGTGCATGTCTGCCCCACGACAGGGGCTGGAGGTGCAGGGCACCTCGCTATGTAGTTGCCCTGGTGCAGCTGCCCAGGTGCCCCTTTGCCAGCCCTGCTGGGTGTGGGGGTCCCTGGAGTCTGCTCACATAAGGTGAGAAGCTGTGACCTGCCTTCTTTAGCCATTGCTGTGCCCTAAGGCCACTCTGGTGTCTTTGGCAGGTCTGTGCTGTGACAGCAGCAGCTCACAGAGTAGTCAGGAGACCCATGGGACAGGGATGGGGAGCAGCTGGGCTGGAGCACTGCTCCTGGGCAGCCTGGCCTGTTCCCAGCTTTTGCTGGATGCAGGCTGCAGGAATATGGCTCTGTCAGGTTCAGCTGGCAGTGCCAAACCCAGCTCTGCTCCACTGAGGATCTGCCGCTGCCACAGTGCCACTGCCGGCACCGACAGAGAGCTGGAAACTGGGCTGCTGCCTCCCAGTTTCCACCGCCCCTTCCCTGCCTTTGGTGAGAGGCAACAGGTGTGCCTCTGTGCCGGGCCATGCCATGCTGCCAGCGGCACAGAGGAGCAGGGCGGTGGCCAAGCAGGAAGTCCTGGGGACGCCCCCCGTGGCTCCGCACACCACCCTCGCTCGCGGTTCCCGTTTTGGCAGGGATATAAAGGTAGTGCGGGCAGGGAGAGCCCAGCACGGCACGGCACGGCACTGCAGGAATCCAGGATGGGCGTGCAGAGCCTGACGGTGGCTTGCGGGGCGCTGGCCTTGTGCCTGGCACTCACCACAGCCACCAACCCCGGCTTCGTGGTGAGGATCACCCAGTCAGGCTTGGACTACGGTGGGTTCTGCTTCTGATTTCTCTCCTCACAGATGTGCTGGTGACAGAGGTGTGGAGCCAGGTACCCTGTGAGAAGTGCAGGGTCATGAACCAGGACGAGGGATCCTGGATGATGGGTGCCCATGTGAGGAGCACAGGGGCAGGATGGAGAAATCCTTGGACAGGGGTGCCAAATGCACTGCCGCCCCATTGCACCTGTCTGCCCCCCACTCCACAGCTTGATGGAGCCCCTGCAGAGGGGACCAGCCCTGTGGGGTCTCAGGGGGCTGCAGCCTGGCAGTGTTGGGGGCTGGCACAGCAGGAGGCTCCTGGTCCCACACTGCATGTCCAGGCAGTTGAGCCGTGAGCCCTGGAGGAGGGAGCTGTGGAGAAGGAGGAGGTGGGGAGGTTCGGGTGGGGCAGTGACAGAGATGGATGGGCCCCGTGCTGGTTTTATCGAAGCAGGCAGAGCCCTGGCTCCAGCAGAGCGTGGTTATGGATTGAAATACACTGTGTGAGAAACAGCTCATTTACCCAGCATCTCTGCCAGCCATGTGGGAGAGAACGTGGCTCCCCTTCCCAAATGGAGGCACGGATGCAGCACCCACCGATGCCGTGCTGCTCCCTGGGACATAAACTCCGTCCATCTTTGCCTGCTGGCACTGGGCATGGAGCAGCCCAGTGCCTCAGACCTCCCACACACCTCACCTGGTTCACAGCCTGGACAGCGAGGACTGAGACCTGTCTCTCCTTTCTGTGGCCACAGCCTTCTGCTGGGGCTCGCAAGCAGGGCACCAGGCAGCATTGCCTGTGTGTTCACAGGGCTCTGTGCATGGAGGTTTGCTTTAAAGCCAGCCTGGGAGATGGAAAGCAGCCAGGGCATCACCTGGATGTTTCCTTTGACCCTTCTGCTGCGTGCCCGGTGTGTGCTCCAGCTCCTGCGAGCAGTGGCAGTGACACTCTCCCTGTGTCCCTGCAGCCCATCAGCAGGGGATCGCGATCCTGGAGAAGCAGCTGGCCCAGCTGAAGCTGCCAGACATCTCGGGTGACTCTCGTGTCATGCGCGTGGGGAAAGTGCACTATGAGCTCTCCAGGTGAGCCCTGCCAGTGCCTTGGAGCCACCCACTGCCCCCCAGCCCAGCGAGGGGCAGGAGGGGTGGGGAGGGTGGGGAGCACCAAGGACCATCCTGTCCCCTCCACAGCTCCCTGAGACGTTTGCCCTGTCCTTGATGCAGGCAGATATGTTCCCATTTCAGTCCCTGCCCAAGGGGAAAAAGGGAAGCAGGGTAACAGCACGCTGGGTATGGGTGAATTTTATGCGATCAAAGCCTTGGTGGTGGAGCTGGCCTTGCCTGTGGGACCAGGGCACATGTTCCCATGTGGAGCAGGAGTCCAGCTCCTGTGGAAATCGCAGCTCCCTGCTGCCCTGGGCACTGCTCTGCTCCTGCTGTGCAGGGTTTGGAGCAGCCATGGGTGGCTGCAAGGACCATGTACTCAAAGGTGCTGCACTGCTCTGTGTGTCCCTGCCAGGCACAGCTGTACAGCAGCAGAACTGCAGCTGGGCATGCTGCCAGGGCACTGACTCCATTCCCTCCCTCCTGCCCTTCCGCCCTTGCTTCTTCCCCCATTCCTTTCTTCCCCCCTGCCCCCCCAGCCTTGTGCCTGAGAGCAAAGAACCACTGTAACGACTTTTAATTTTTGTATTTTTAGACTGCGCCTTCGTGATTTCCACTTGCCGTACTCACGGATTACCCCGATCTCCAATGTGGGCTTGCAGGTCTCCATCTCCAACGCCTTTGCCGAGCTGGATGGCGACTGGCGGGTGAAGTTTTACTTTGTGTACGTGCCCAGCTCTCCCTCTCCCTATTCATTCCATGTCTCCCTCTCTGGACAGTTTTTTTTCTCCTTTCCCTCTCCCTTGTGTTTTGGGCAGCTGTCACTTTGCTCCCCCAGGTGCAATGGATAAAACAGGGTGGGAGGCAGGAATGAGGCACACGATGTGGGAGCTACACATGGACTCTTGGGTCTCTCTTCTACTTCCCCTACTTTCTCTCACTCCCCTCTGTTTAAAAGTTACCTGTCCAAGTTTATGTGCCAGTGAAATTCGTTTCCCCTGAGTTTAATTAAACACTTTGCAGTGTCCTCTGAACGCACCATACAAGGGGGAGACTGAGCTAGATAGATTCATCCTGAAGCTGATTTGAGGTCCCTTCACCAGGCCTTGGCATTGAGAAACATCCCTTTCTCATCCCCCTCTCCCAGCAGCCGAGACCATGGCTCATTTGACCTGAAGGTGGAAAATGTCTACATCAAAATCAGCCTGATGCTGGGCAGTGACACCGCTGGAAAGCCCACCATCAGCACCTCGGACTGCAGCACCCGCATCTCCAAAGTCCGGGTGCTCTTTTCGGGCAAGTTTGGGTATGTAACTTCACTGGAAGGTCTGGAAATACTGTGTGTTAGCTCACCTGCCATGGGAATGTGGCTCTGCCGTTGGAATGTGCCCTGGTGTGAGGAGTAAGTTGTTGGCAAATCTGAGGATGCCTGGTCTTCAATCTGGCCTGAATTTCTCCTGCTGTGGCGGCACATTTAAGGGATTGGGTGTGGTTCAGGCAGACACCAGACTTCTGTGGTTTACCAGTGAGTCTATTTGCAAATGTAAACCCTGGGGCAAAGCCAGATGCCAAATTGGCATGGAAATGATGTTCCTCAGGTCTTGCATCTCTAGGGTCTCCCTTTCCTGGGCACATACTTCTGCAGTATGGCTCTGAGCTAGAGACAGGGCTTGTCTCTGCGTTTCTCTGCAGGTGGCTGTACAACCTTTTCCACAGCGCTATTGAGTCCAGGTTCCGGAAGATTTTGGAGGGCAAGGTATGTGAGCAATGGAGGGCAGGGCTCCAGGGTTTTCTGGTGGTCTTAAGCCGTCAGTTGTAGGTGATGTGCTGGCAGGATCAGATGTAGGGATGTAACTACAGCCAGAGCACATGACTGTGTTGCCAATTCAGTGAAAACCAAAGGAATGGGCATCACAGGCTCCATAGCATGGTGTGGCTCAGGCTGAATTTGAAACCTGCAGCCTTTGCCAAAGCCCAACATAATTGGTTCCTAATTAACAAAGACTTTTCTTTCCATGTGGTCAGTTAATTAGATCTTATGTCTCAGCCAAGCTCACTGTAACCTGATCAGAGCTGTTCTTTAACCAGCCATGCTCTGGAGGGCTTTGGGAAGCACTGGGGGGAAACTCTCATTCCTGGATTTCAGACATTTTTGTTTTGTTTTACTGAGGGGGGTCAGGCAGCTCTGGTACCACCGCCTGGTACAGACAGTGACATGCAGGAGACCTGTAACAAGACATGGAAACAAGCTGTTCGCAATAATTACTACAAGGATAACTGGCATGAGTTACAGCCTCTCTGGATGTGAACTTTGCTCGGAAAGGAGGCAGTTAGAACAGGCAAATCCCACTCCTACAGCAGATCCCATCCTGCCCAGGCACTATTCCCAATTCCACGCAATGCTTTTCCCAAGGCCCCTGGGGTCTGTGGCAGCAGATGGTCTGGCAGCAGGAGCAACACCAGGGCTCAGAAGCCTTTTCTGCTGTTCTGTCCCCAGGAAGAAGGGCAGCTCTGGGACTGCAAAGGGACCCCACTGCCCTCTGCACCTCCTCTGAGCCCCCTCTGCCCCACACACATTTCTCAGTACCTTGGTAGAGTGATGATGTGAGGGGCAGAGGGCAGGGGCAGGGAGTGAGCTGCACCAGGACCCCAGGGCACAGTCTGGCCACAACCCAGCCCAGGCAGCCTGTGTCTGCACTTGCTGCAATGTTTGGGCAGTCCTCGTGTCCTCAGTCCCAGGACACTGTTCACGGGAAGATCCTAGTCACAGGGAAATCCAGGTCATGGGGAAATCCCGGTCACTGGGACCAGAGCTGCATTTGCCTGCCTGCAGCAACATCCTCACAGGCATTTCCAACACAGACAGAAAAATATCTCTGGGCACAGGGAAGAGCTGCAACCTGCTGTCACTAAGGCCATGCCAAAGGCTCTGTCCCCTCCTCCTCATCATCATCTCTGTCAGTGTGGTCACTGCCCCTCTGCAGCGCTGCATCTCCCCATCAGCTCTGTGGGCTGCATGCCCAGTCAGACAGATGATGGACAGATCCTGCCCGTGGTTTCTGTGACATTACACGGAAAACACTGAAAGGAGCTTGTGCAGATTTCCTCAGCCATCTGCAAGACTGTGCCCTGCAGTAAATTTCCCAGGCCAGTGGTGAGCCTGGAATTAAATCCCCACTAATGCCAGGGCTTCACTCATGGATGACAGAGGCAGAGGGATGCACTCTTCGATCCTGGCACACAGAGCTGTAGGAGCTCAGCAAACCTCAGTTTCAAAGCAGTCAGTGCTCCTGCCCCTGCAGGGTGGGTTAACCCTTTCAATTGCTCTGCTTTGGCCAAGTCCTGGCTGCTCAGCACAGTTCATTCCTGCATGGGCCACATGGGATTCCTTCCAAGGAAGGAATTGTGCAGAGGGGAAATAGCTGCAAGCAGATGCTTGTAGGTATAAACCCTGCTTGTGTCTTGAACCCTTCATGTGCTGCCTGATGAATTGAGACAATCACCACTGTGTGCTCTTTTATTTAAGCAGGCTTTGTCATGGAGCAGGGAGCGTGGCCGAGGCTCCAAGCATGGGCTGTGACCTGGCTGCCCCTGCTCAGCTCCATGGCCTTTCTGTCCCACAGGTGTGTGACCTTGTGGCCAAGTCTGTGCACAATGAGCTCCAGACGTACCTCCAGACCCTGCCAGGTACTGAGGGGCTGCATGTGGGTTTAGGAGCAGTTCTTCCTAGCTTTTCCCAGCTGTGAGGACAGTGTTATACCTTGTGTCCACTCCCCATCTCCTTGTATTCCGGCACCGAAGCTGGGAGCTGGGGAGCACCTTCTCAGCAGAGACAAATCACTGTGTGGCTGCAGAGATCCCTCCAGGATCTGTGTCTCAGGACTGGCAGGGGCTTGAGCTGCCTTAGCTGGGGGCCCAGGCCAGTCCTCAGGTTCAGGAGTTGGTTTGCATGGCTGAGAAACATCCAGAAGGAAAATTTTTTTAAAATTTCTAAACAGAAGTAAGCACAGGGGCAGTTGGTACTGACCTGATGCACCATGAAGCCCAGGCATGGCATTGCCCAGATGCCAGCAGAGGCCATCTGCTCCCGGCTTTCCCAACTGTCTCCTTGTCCTCCACTCACCTCTCTTCCTTGTGTTTACAGTCACATCCAGGATAGATGCAAAGACTGGGATTGATTACTCCTTGGTGGCACCCCCAACTGCTACGGCCCAGTCCCTGGACGCAGACCTGAAGGTGAGAGGCTGCCCTGGGGACACTTGATTTGGCCAATGCCATTGCCACAGGCAGGTGGGAACCGGGGTTTTGGTACCTGCTGCAAATGCTGTTTACCAGCCTGAATCAGCAGGTGAGCCCCACTGCTATTTGTACCCTTTCTCCACCTCCCTCCTTCCTCCCAGGGTGAATTCTACTCCCTGGCCCACCGCTCCACTGTCCCCTTCTCACCGCTGCCACTGGACTTCCCCTCGGATCACGACCGCATGGTTTACTTTGGAGCCTCCAGCTACTTCTTCAACACAGCCGGCATTGCCTACCACAAGGCTGGGGCACTCGTCTTCGAAATCACAGATGCCACGGTGAGTGGCACGAGTGGGACAGGGCTGGCCCTGTGCCCCTGGCAGAGGTTCCATTTGCTGAGGAGCTATGGGGGCAGCCATCAGTCTTGCAGAAGCCCCAGTGAGAGAGCTGGGGGCTGCAGGATTGGGCTGGGCTGTTGGACATGGGTGCGTGTGGGGATGGGAGGGCTCGTCATGGGCTCCTCTGTGCCACATTGCCCCAGCGTGACAGTCCTCTCCCTGCAGATCCCAAAGGAAGCTGACTTCCACTTGAACACCTCCATCTTCTCAGCCTTCATTCCTCAGGTGAGCAGACTGGCCCTGCCTGCCCAGAGCTCTTGCACACACAGGCTTTGCTCTGTGCCAGGTGTTCTGCCCCAGGAGCAGGGCTGTTTCCATCCTCTCCCTATGCCCACACAGCTGGAGGAGATGTACCCAAACATGCCAATGAAGTTCAGGCTGTCCACTCCCACTGCTCCGTTCCTGACAATCGGACCAGAAGGAATCTCGCTCAGGCCCATTGTGGATGCCCAGGCTTATGCCATCCTTCCTGACTCCAGCCTGGCTCCTCTCTTCGTTCTCAGCCTGGTGAGTTCAGAAACAGCCTGTGGCAGTGGGGCAAAGAAGAGAGTTTGAGCTGTGCCCAGTCCTGTTGCCCAGATCCTGCCAGGGGAGGTGCTGGGTGCCGTTCGGGCACAGTGGGGTATCCCCAACAGAACAATCCCTGAGCTGACAAATGCCAGGTTTAAAGCTGGCTGCAAACACAGCCCTGGAGGGGCAGCGGTCCTGCTGTGTTTCAGCTGGTCAGAGCCATTCCTGGGTGTCCGGTGTGGGGTGAGGTGGGGTGAGCACTGCCAGAGCTCTGTGCTCTCTCCCCAGACAGGGAATGTGTCTGCTGTCATCAACGTGAGATCCGGCCACATAGTTGGGAGCCTGGATGTGGGCAGGTACAGAGGGGAACAGCCACTGGCTGGGCAGGACGTGGGTGGGGGTGTTTTCGTTTTGGGCCCAGGGACAGAGAGGGGGTGGGAAGGTCCTGGGGATGTGGACTTGGTGTGGAGGGAAAGAGCTGGGGCTGGAGGGAGTGGGATCTGCATGGCCATCAATGGGTGGAATTTCTCCCTCCATTGGGACATCCTCCACAGCACCACTTCTGTCCCTGCACAGGATCAGGCTCTCTCTGAAGGATTCAGCTGTTGGCTCTTTCCAGGTACGCTATCCTTGACCATGACCAGAGCCCCCAGCATGGGGGCCAGGACAAGGGCTCATTCCCCCCTGGCCCCCAACATGGGACCTGAGGGTGCACCCACGACCCCACATTGACCCACAGCCACCTCCTGCCTCAGCCTGCAAGGCTGGGAAAGGATGCGGAGCCAGACCCATTGCTGCTCTCACCCCAACATTTCCTACCCTGCTAATGCAGCCAGACAAAGCTGCTGGTCTCTGGCAAAGTGTGTGCCTATCCCAGCTCCTCATCTCCTTTTCCTAATTATCCTCCAGTACCTGCATGTCTCCAGCGCTGCAGGCTAGAGCTTTTCTTCCCCTCTCCCCCTCCCCAGGTGCGAACGATGCAGTCCTTAATGAACATCTTGACTTCCAGTGTCCTGCTCCCGCGTCTTAACGGTGAGAACCTTCTGAAGGGAATGGAGCACCCTCCACTCGGGTTGCTCCATCCAAGTGGTCCCAGCTCGCTAATTAAATCCTCATTGCCAAGGCTGATCTGGGGGAAAAGCGCATGCAGGAGGCAGCAGCGAAGCGGTGGGAGCCTCTTGCTGCTCTGACAGGCTCCCAGCAGCAAACGCAATGGAAAAAATGAGCCCTACGCATTTCCTAATGCTTTCCAGACCCTCTCCCTGAATCCCTGCTTCTCCTGCCTCGCCAGCAATTCGGACCAGAGTGGGGCTGGTGGCTGGAGGGGCCCGGGGGGGTGTCATGGCACAGCATGCAGCTCTTCTGTGGAGCTTGGGAGGAGTTTCCTCTGTCTGCCCAAGAAAGAGTGGAGGAGAGGAAAGAGCTGCGGGAAGGAGGTGGCCACCTTCTCTGAGTGCTCTGTGCTCCCTTAACTCCCATTCCCATCCCAATGCAGACACATGTGTTGTCTTTTCCAGCCCGGTTAGATGAGGGTTTCCCTCTGCCGCTTCTGGACAGGATTCAGCTCTCCAACATCCTCATGAGGTTCCACCAGGTGAGTGAGGGGGAGCACCTGGTCCCAGCTGAGGTCCATCCTGCTACCCCCAAATCCCTGCCTGCCAGCACAGCCTCCAAATCCAGTTCCCCCAGCTGTGCTGGGAAGCAACAGATGGAAGCATGCTCTCAGCCAAGATCCCAATGGCCCGGCAGCAAACCGGAGCACATGTGTCAATCCATTCTTCCCTTCCAAGATGTGGTAGGTGCTAGGGAATGCAGCTGCCAGGATTGGTGGCAGCCCAGCGCTTTCTCTCTTCCTCCCAGAATTTCCTGCTGCTTGGAGCAGATGTTCAGTTCCAGCCCCAGGGATGAAGATAAGGCAGCGAGAACCCTCCAGGACTGCAAATACTCCATTCACCACTTCACCCTTCCCTGCCCCCCTGCCAGAGCCAAAGACCACCAGTCCTGCCGGTGTCCCGCACTGCTGCCTTGGCCCAGACCCCTGCCTGTGGCCTCACCCAGTGCTACCATGAGCTGGGGGTCCCATGCCCTGAGCCACCCCATCCCGTCCTCCCTCTGAGCAGCAATAAAGGCACTGGTGCCAGGGCTGTGGTGTTGGTGTCACTGTCTGCACCTTGGGCCGCTCTGGGCCAGATAGGAACTGGATCAGGACCACCTGGTTCAGCTGTTTCCATGGCTGTGGCCATGGCAAGGCACCAGGGAACACCTGTGTCCCCCTGTCCTGTCCCTTTGCTCCAGGCTCGGGGCAGAGTGGCTGGAAAGAGCACAGTGGAAAAGGCCTAGGGCGTGCTGGTCAGCAGCAGCTGAACATGAGCCCCAGGTGGCCAGGAAGACCAAGGGCATCGTGGCCTGTATCAGCCATCGTGGGGCACCCAGACCTGGGTAGGGATTGTCCCCCGGCACTGGAGGCCACACCTCAATCCCTCACTGCAAGAAGGGCACTGAAGAGCACTGCTGGAGCATTTGCAGAGAAGCGGAGCTGGGGAAGGGGCTGAAGCACCAGGAGCGGCTGAGGGAGCTGGGGGGGCTCAGCCTGGAGGAAAGGAGGCTCAGGGGCACCTTCTCACTCTCTCCAGCTCCCTGGCAGGAGGAGGTCAGGCTCTGCTCCCAGTGTACAAGGGACAGGACAAGAGGACATGGCCTTAAGCTGCACATAGGGAGCTTTAGGCTGGATATTAGGAAGAATTCCTTCACAGGAAATGTCATAAGACATTGGAATGGGCTGCCCAGGGAGGTGGTGGGATCACCATCCTTGGAGGTGTTTAAGCAAAGACTGGACTTAGTGCTCAGTGCCCTAGTCTAGTTCACACGGTGGTGTTGGGTCACAGGTTGAACTCGATGATCCCAGAGCTCTTTTCCAACCCCTGTGATTATCTCTGTGATTTTGTGATTCCGCGGCGGCGCCGCCCAGCAGCGGGCCGGGCCAGGAACGGCGGCGGGGCGGAACGCGGCGCCGAGGGGCGGAGGCGGCGGTGGGGCCTCTTTGTCGGCGCACGGCGG